>JAJOOS010007443.1:0-17490 GCA_029582725.1 Solanum chiquidenum
AGAAGAAGTATTTCCCGATCCCACTGAAAGGAAATTACTCCTAACATTGAATAATTCAGATATATTCCCCTCAAATTGATTCTCTGAGAGATCGAGTTATCCTAATTTCCCTAACTTTCCAATTACATTTGGTAACTTTCCAGCAAGCATATTATAAGAAAGGTCAACAATAGTTATTGCGCTCAAATTTGAAATCAGACTTGAAACTGTTCCTTCAAGACGATTTCTACCAAGGTCAAGTGATTCTAGATCTTTGCATTGATAGATCCAATTTGGTATAGTGGAGTTGAGGTTATTTTCAGAAAGATCGATATATTTAAGTTTTGTTGCGTTTCCGCTCTGACTCTGTTTGGGCCATGCATGCTCACGTTGATGAAGTTGTCTTGCTGATAAAAGAGGACTTTTCTTAATAAGTTATAAATAAAAAATGTTTTTTATTTTACAATTTTATCCTAATCTCTTTCATAAACAAGGTTAATTAGATAATTTTATTGATTTTTAAATAATTATAATATCAACTAATTAATAATCACTTGTTTGAATGCTTCATTATTAATTGTTTGACTCGAAGACTTGTTGATTTTAAAGAGCTTTTTTTCTTTTCCTCTTAAATATAATTGTACGTATTAAATAAGTCAAGAAGACTCCAACAAGTCTTCTCCACATTCCACAACACTATTAAGGTACCATTTGAATTTGATTTGAAATTAGATTGATTTGAATTTGATTTGAAATTAGATTGATTTGAATTTAAAATTGAAATTTGAATATGTAATTCAGATTTCTTAAATTGTATTTTTTAATCAAAAACATGAAAATTTCATAAGTTGTGAAAACTATATAAAATTTTGTATTCAATTCTTATATTATTTTACCAAATGAGCAAACCATATATAGTTCAAAAATAAGATATCAGAATATTCTAAGCCACCCTTGATACATATCTATATGTTCTTTTGGTAAGTAAATATTGGCGATTAAAAACTTTCAAATACACTTAATTTCATAAAAAATTATCAATCAATAAAAAAAGGAATAACTTTTCTATAATATAATATTTTCACATGATATAAGCAATCTGTTCATGTCAATCATAAAAAAAATTCCAAACTTGGTGTTTGTCAAAATAGTAAGCAAGAGAAGAACCCATAGTGTCATTGCAATTTTTCAGACTAGGAAAGAGAAGTATGTGTGTCAAGTAGCTAGCTAGTTGCGTATATTTTTCGCTAGGTCAGGCAATATGTATATATATAGTACTCTCTCGTTCCAATATTCACGGATTTTAAGTCTTTATAAAAAAAAAAAATTGAATTGTTATAAAATATATTTCTTTTATTTTAATTTGTTTGTCTGATTTATTGATTTGATTTGGAGTTTAAGAAAGTAAAGAAGATTTTTGAATTTTATAATCTTAAACTAGGGGTGTCAATTGGATAATTCAGTCGGTTATTTTTAAAAAATTATATCATCTCAATTTTTTGGGTATTTTATAATATATAGCCAAAATTAGATTTTTTAATATCATCCCAATCATATAGGTTTCTCTTCGGTATCGGTAAGATTTGATTAATTTTCATTTTTTTTACTTTTAAAGTATCACCTCAAAATATATTATTAAAATATTTCTTTGACAAGTATGTTCTTGAAGAAACACTTCAAATTTTTCACCAATATGTCAAGAATGTAAAACCTTGTTACGTATTGTTTGATCTTAAACATTTAATAGGAGTGTTTGCATATGTTTTGCCGTATTGTTTATGGAGTATCTATTATACTCCCTCCGTCCACTATTGTTTGTCAGGATAAGATCATGCACAATCCTTAAAAAAATTTAATATAAGGTGCAATTTGACTAATATAACCCTACTATCAATCATTATTAAAATGGTTTGTACTTTTTGAAAATTGTAAAAATAACTTTTTTTTCACATTAAAGTAGTCTTGTAACTTTAAAATGACTACTTTTTGAAACCAGTAGTTATGTAATTATTAAGGGCAGAATTGGAAAACAATGACTAATTGTTTCTTGATTGTTTAAATTGACAATTAATTTTGGACAACTATTTTTAGTATACCTGACAAACAATAGTGGACGGAGGGAGTAATAGCCTAGGTTATATTTATATTTGATTTTTTTTATAAAATATATTTATATATTAAATTCAACATATTGTTAATATATAAAATATGTTTACATACATGTAAGGTTATTTGGTTCGATTCGGGAATTTTTTCGATTTTTATTACTCCCTCTGTCCAGTTTATATGACTTAATTTCCTTTTTAATCGGTCCCAAAAAGAATGACACATTTCTATATTAAGTAATAATTTAACTTTAAAATGTCCATTTTACCCATGATGAAATGATTTATAGTCACAAAAATTTCTATAATTCATTTTAGACCACATAAAATGGGACGGAGGGAGTATAACTTAAAAACACCATCCCAATTGTTCGGGATGGTTTTACACTTAAATAAAGTCCACAGTTTTACTGAAAAAATGATATAAATTGATTTAGTACGGTTAGGTTCGGTCGGGTTTTCAAATTTTTTGACACCCCTATCTTAAACTAAAGATATGTAGGTGATTTAAAAGAGAAGAGTGTCTCATAAATTGAAGAAAAAAAAGAGAGAGAGAAGAACATAGCTATAAAAATATATAGTCGACAATCTTATAATCTTACACATGTCATGTGAAAAATAAAATTCAAAAGTTGCCGAAAAGGAAAAAAATGTTATTATTTTTTTAAGTGAAAATTGAAGTTGTGTTTGGAGATAAACAAAAATTGGAGTTGTTTATGAATTTTTGTGAGTGATTTGAAGTGAAAATTTTGGAAAACAAATTATTGAAGATAGGCTGTTCAAATCTCAAAAAATATTCAGAATTCAACTTTAACTTACCTTTTATGTGGCACCGACATAATTTCGAGAGTCACCTGATTTTTAATCTGTCTTTTTAATATTTTAAGCAGTTAATTATTGTGATTTATAACATTTTTAGATAATTTCAAATATATAACTGACTAAAAAAAGAAAAGTAAGACAACAAATTAAAACGTAAAAGCACAGAAACTCCACAAATATCCTCAGCTAGAAGCAAATACATCGAAAAAGGGATGCTTACTTCTAGCTGCTTCTTTAAATGACCAAATTATCCTTATTGAAGAAGCAGACATATTGACGAAGACCTGCTTCCCAAACTCTTCTATATAATAGTAAAATAATTCAATTTATATCTATACGAAAATATTCCGTTAATAATCCAAGGTTCAGTCTTTCTACGAAGTTTCTAGGCACATCGATCCCTTTCATAAGTTTTCCAATTTGCCCTTCTTACACGCACAATAAGAATGGAACTTATGTTCATTATTTAACTTCCTTTATCTTTATTTTATATGTATTAATTTTTTTAAAATTTTACGTAAATTTCACTAATTTAGGAACTAATTATTTAAATACATTCTAGTTTATAATATTACGAATTCTATCAAATTCGGGTCCATCCAGATACGTTCAGATACATGTGGTCAAAATTAGGTGTAATTTGTTCTGGATACGCCATATCCAAATGGATTTGTATGTATCGATAGGGATACATAGACAAATCTCACTCGCATCTCTTCCATCTCACTCGTCACTCTACTATATATCTGGTGTTCTAGATTCATGTGAATCAATAAAGTTACATACATATGCATGTATAGATCTAGTGTGATTCACATGTATCTAGTATATTTGACTATCTCACTCGTCTCTCTTTGTTTTAGTGTATCTAGTAGCAAAAATGCATGTATCTGGTTGTATCTTCCTCAATGTATAGTAGAAAACTATTAATTGATGGTAAGATACATAATTATTTAAAAGAATAGGTAGAATTAGTACATATTATATCTGGATGTGTATATAGTAGAATAGTTTTTTCATGAAACATAAACTTAAGGCAGAAAAAAAGTTGACCCGCATCCACAAAAATAAGCATGTTTGTGTGATCTCTTAAAAAGCAATGAATCACAAACACCCCAAAAGCTTAGTACAAATCCTATAGCCATTGAAATGTAAAATCAATCCACTTCATCTTTTTCTTTCTCAACATCTTCATATTCGCGATTTGGAATATTATCATCTGAACTGCAGTACACCAAGAGTGGTCCTGATCCAACCATTAAAGATGGGATATACCACTTCAATAATACTGGTGGTCCTGATCCAACCATGAGCCAATGGCTATTGTCTAGGTTAAAGGATAAATGTCCTAGAATTTCATTAATATTTGACAACACTCATTAAAGATAGGATATACAACTTCAATACTACAGTCGATCTATGGTTCAACTCTCATTATATTTCCCATTAGGACATACCTTTGGATGCTATCCATTTTAACGTTTTTCTTTTACAACGTTTATCTTATTCTAGATTTTCTTTTTATGACAATAGTACTCAAACTAGCTTCCGTGCACCTAGATTTTTAAGCCATAATCTTCTTTGGTTACTGCGTTTTAGATAGATTAATTATAATATTAAATAAATTTTTAAACATATATAAATACAATATTCAAGCCAAAATTATATATTGAGTTTTGCTGAATCCACAACTCTGTTTAGTGAGTCTACCCTATTGAGTTGCCATTTATCGAGTTGAAATAATCCCCTTGCCTCTCTTGGGAATTCTTGGAAAGAGTGATAGAAGGTACTATTTCCACTTGAAGAGGCATTTTTAGCCAAGAAATCCGCCACTTGATTGGCTTCTCTAAAACAGTGAGAAAATGGTGATTTCTGCCTATCAAGAAGTTGGTAATTCTGTCCGCAATGTGCTTAATCTTCATATTGTTGGTCGATTTATTCCTCAACATATTTGCAATAACAAGAGAGTCCAATTCAATTTGCAGGTTGTTATAACCATGGTTGATGCACCATTTAATACCATAATCAACAGCTAATATCTCAGCATGATTGTTGTTGTTGCATTGTACAGGAATGGAGAAGGCTATAATAATGTTACCATTATCGTGTCTCACTATCCCACCTATTCCTGCTCTCTTGTCATTGCTGAAAAAACGGACATCCGTATTAACTTTCAACATTCCCTTCTGAGGTCTAATCCAGCAAACAGAGCTACATCTAATAGGTGGCCTGATTCTCTCGATCTTCTCACAAATTCTATTCCAGCTTTCCTTCGTGTCGATGGAAGGAAAGGAATCATGAAGCACAACTTTAATATTCCATATACACTGAGTAACCATTTTACTTGTTGTTATTCCCATATCTACAACCAGTCCAAGCTTTCCAAATCTCCCAAAAAATTAATATCGGGGTGGCTTTCAGGATCAATTTATGAATCTCATTGCTTGGTTTTGTTTTCCACCAATTGTTGAGAATATTTCAAGCATGTACTTGTTGATGTATGATGCCAAGAGGGCTTCCTAAAGTTCTCCAAATATGCTCAGCTGCTTTCCCCTCGACAAAGACATGTTGTATACTTTCACCCTGGGGCACCAGACAACATACACAATCTATGTCGTCTTTGAGTTCCAAATTTAGCTCGAGCCTCTGTGAAAGGAAGTTTTTTTGTAATTAGCCTCAAGCATAAGAAAGACATTTTAAAAGGAATAGAATTGTGCTAAATATTATTAATAAAGTTATCTCTTTGTTTGTGCTCTCTAATATTCTCCCAGGCAGAAACGTTAAGAGTATTGGCCATCTTCTGAATTGGTCCATATGTAAGGCAATATTACAGGGAAGGGTAATATATAACATTTGGATATTCTATCTATGATTAACCAGGAAGTCTTTGACTTTGAGTTTTAGAGTTTCTGCTAGTGATATAGTCGGGGAAAATTTGAGCGAGAGGACCTAATTCTTGTTCGCTTTTTGTCCAGAAATCTTTTCATAATTTTTGATATGCTTCATGATCAACTTAACAGAATTAGTATTGCCGCTACTAAAAATAACAATATCATCAGCATAAGCAAGATGCGTAATTTGAGGACCACTTTTATGCATAGAGAAAGGGATGAAATTGTCATGATGAACTAAATTGTTCAAAGATCTAGAAAGAACTTCAGCAACAATAATGAAAAGGGACGGGGAAATAGGATCACCATGTTTGAGCCCCCGAGTGGAAGTGAAAAAACCATGTCTAGTACCATTTATAATAATGTAATACCAAACATTAGAGATGTTCCTCCAAATCAAATCAATCCAATCAATTATTAAAGCCAATTTTTAAAAAAAAATAGATTAAAAAAGACCAAGAGAGCCTATCATAAGCTTCTAATTTTAAAACCACATTACCACCTATATTCTCTTTTGCAATTTCATGAATAATCTCCTGAGCGAGCATAACATTATCAATAATAAGCCTACCAGAAACAAATCCACTTTGATTTTCAGAAATCAATTTGCCAAGTAACACATTGATTCTATTAGCTAAAATTTTGGAAATGATCTTGTTAGTAAAATTGCTTAAGCTAATAGGTCTAAACTCAAAAAAATTAGCAATAGAATTGTGCTAAATCAAATCAATTCAATCATTATTAAAGCCAATTCTTTTTAAAACCTTGATTAAAAAAGACCAAGAGATTCTGTCATAAGCTTTAGCCATATCTAATTTTAAAACCACATTACCACCTATATTCTCTTTTGCAATTCCATGAATAATCTCCTGAGTGAGCATAACATTATGAGTAATAAGACTACCAGAAACAAATCCACTTTGATTTTCAGAAATCAATTTGCCAAGTAACACATTGATTCTATTAGCTAAAATTTTGGAAATGATCTTGTTAGTAAAATTGCTTAAGCTAATAGGGCTAAACTCAGCAAAATTAGTTGGAGACTCAATTTTTGGAATCAAGGTCAAACATGAATGAGTATAGAATTTAGTGAGATTCTTGCCCTTGAAAAATTCAATAACAAACGCAATAACATCAATGCAGATAATAGGTTGAATTGTCTTTGGAAGTGTTTGATGGCAACTTTGGCAATTTTATTGTCTCCTTGAATCCACTTACCTCTATCATTCTTAATTCTTGGAATTTGTAACCTTCTCCTTTTAGTCTTTAGGACACTGTGAAAGTAGTTGGTGTTTTTATCACTATCTTTAAACCATTGTAACTGAGTTTTTTGTCTTGCATGTTCAACCATCTAACGTACTCTGCATAGCCTTTATTTAGATCAGACCTACCCTGTTCAGTATTGTTCATTATATCAAGGTCTTCCAGAAGTTCAATCTTGGCTTCCCATTCTTTAACTTGAGCATTGTCGTCTCTAATTTTTTGTTTAGACCATAAGCTCAAGGTTTTGGCAAGTCTTTTCAGTTTACATTGTAATCTGCACATCGAATTTTCGTGGACATTTTCATTCCAAGATGATTGAACAGTTTGCAAGAAGTCAGGTTTATCAATCCAAAAATTTAGAAATTTAAAGTACTTTATGTGGGAATGAGCATCACTGTGACATTTGAGAAGTAATGGTCTATGGTCTGATCCAGATCTCGATAGTGTCATCCATATTCTCTTGTTGAGCCTCCAGTTGTTGCAACAAGTGAATTTGTGATCAATAAGACTAATGTCACTGAGTCCGCAGGAGTCCATACAACTAATAAAATCTAAACTTTTACTAGCTCTATGAGTAGTGCCTGTCACGGGCCTATTTTCGAAGGCTCGCGGGACAGCAAATGAAGGCTTGCACAGCTCCTCGAATGCTCAGTCCTAACTCAAACAAGCACTCAAGCGTGCAGCAGCAATTCACCTGAATACAGTCTACTCGGACAGCCAACGAGAACGTAAATCGAGAAGCTAACTTTTTGGGAGGCAAGTGCCAATTTTCTTGATATCTTTCTTAGTGTTTTTCTTACAAGAGAAGAGTTACAATTCTATCTCTAAAAGCTGAAAACAACAACCTAAAAACGAAAAAGACAAGCTTCCTTGAAATAATGGACTACAAGATTGTCTTTACTAAGTCAAAGGTAAGGTGGGACAAAGTGGAGTGTTCCTCAATTTAAGGCACTCATGTCCCTTCGGTTGGGCCTCTTTTGGCTGCAAGTCATCTCCGAAAGTTGGAAAATAATTGATGCGCGATTTGAGACCCGCCGTAGTGTAACTTGAATCTGCCTCGCCCCTGAAGCTACGGGAATTTAATGTAGCTCCTGGCGGGGCGGCACACGCTCCCCCACTTGATTTGGCGACGACCCCGGCGCCACATACCTGCAAATTAGAAAGGACTTTGTCGCAGAATTGCCACAAATCCTCGTACTTCTCCAACGTTGCCTCCTCCGGTGTTGTTCCTTTCCAATGGACAAGGAACTGCGAGCTCGAATTGTTCCAACCCTTGCCGCGAACCAGTTGGTGATCGATAATTGCCTCGATTTGTTTGTCTACGGCTGGTGGAGTAACGAATATTTGAGCTCTACTGGCTTGCCCCCGACCCTCGTCTTCCACGTCTTTGAAAAATGGCTTCAATTGACTCGCGTGAAAGACTGGATATATCTTCAAGTGATGGGGCATGTCAACCCGAAACGAGATCTTACCAGCCTTGGCAATAATCTCGAAAGGACCTTCATATCGACGAATCAGACTTTGACTCACCCCACGTAGCGACTTGAATTGCCTAGGATTGAGTTTCACCATAACTCGATCTCCAATTCGATAGTCGACTGGTCGTCGCTTTCGATCAGCAAACTTCTTCATTTTCCGGGCTGCCTTATCAAGATAAGATCGTGCTAGATCGACTTGTTCCTCCCAGGCTTTCGCCATGTGATAGGCCCCTGGACTCTTCAGACCGGCATCGACGGGCAAGGATTGTGGCGTATTGGGTTACTACCCGGTCGCCAACTCGAATGGACTCCTTCCCGTCGCCTCACTCCGCTGCAAATTATAGGAGAACTGGGCAGTGTCCAACAACTTGGCCCAGTCCTTCTGATTGGCGCTAACATAGTGCCGCAAATAGCATTCTAAAAGAGCGTTGATCCGCTCCGTCTGTCCATCCGTTTGGGGATGAAAGCTGGTCGAAAAGTGTAATTCTGACCCAAGTAAACTGAATAACTCCCTCCAAAACGCACCAGGGAACCGAGGATCTCAATCACTAATAATGTGTTTGGGTATCCCCTAATGTTTCACGACGTCTCGCAAGAATATACGGGCTGCTTCCTTGGCTTTGCAGCTGGCTGTCGTGGCTGTGAAGGTTGCGTATTTTGAGAAGCGATCGACAACAACCATGATAGTCCCGAACCCCTCTGAATTCGGCAAGCAGGTGATGAAATCCATGGTGATGCTGTCCCACGGTTTCTCAGCAATCGACAGTGGCTCTAGCAGTCCGCCCGGCGCCTTCGTTTCAACTTTATCTTGTTGACAAACGAGGCAAGTACGCACATAGACCTCAATGTCATCTCGCATTCGAGGCCAATAATAAGAGGATTCTAGCAACGCTAATGTTCTCTTCTGTCCCGGGTGACCAGCCCACATTGTATCATGACCCTCTTTGATCAAAGTACGCCGAAGACTAGCCCACTTCGGCACGTAGACGCGTCGGCCTGTGGTGTACAGCAAGCCATTCTCCTCCCAGAACTTCTTCGTCTTGCCTTGTTGAGCCAAAACGAGAAGTTGTTTTGCCACGGGATCATGCTGCATCCCTTCTTTAATATCATCAATTATACTGCTGCATGTCGAACTAATAATTGTGGCGAGGGCAGCCTTGCGACTTAGCGCGTCGGCCACAACATTAGCCGTTCCCGGCTTGTATTCAAACGTGAAATTAAATTCGGCCAAGAAGTCTTGCCAACGGGCTTGCTTGGCAGTCAGCTTCTTTTGGGACTGAAAATAAGTTGTCGCGACGTTGTCCGTCTTGACAACAAAGTGAGCACCCAATACATAATGACGCCAAGTCCGTAGGCAATGAACAACAGCCGTCATCTCCCTCTCATGGGCAGAATACCTCCGCTCCGCATCATTCAATTTTCTACTCTCAAACGCTATCGGGTGGCCCTCTTGCATTAGGACACCACCAATAGCAAAATCAGACGCGTCGGTATGAATTTCGAACGCCTTGGAGAAATCTGGCAGCGCCAATACCGGTTCATTTGTGATGGTTGCCTTCAGTTTGTCAAAGGCAGATTGACACAATTCCGCCCACTCCCACTCACGACTCTTTTTCAGCAAGTCAGTGAAGGGAGCAGCAATAGCTGAATAACCGAATATGAAGCGTCGATAATAATTAGCGAGGCCAAGGAAGGACCGCAATTCTGGTACCTTCGTTGGGGCCTCCCAATCCCGTATTGCCTCAACTTTGTCACCGTCCATCCTTATTTCGCCATGGCTGATCGTGTGTCCAAGGAATTGGACAGTGGGCTGAGCAAAACTACATTTTTCCCGCTTCACACATAAGTCATTCTCACGTAAGACCTTGAACACTTTGCACAAGTGCTCGACATGATCCTCAATGTTGTCGCTGTAGACGACAATGTCGTCTAAATAGATGACTACAAACTGATCCAAGAAAGGGTGGAACAGCTTGTTCATCAGTGTACAAAATGTGGCGGGTGTGTTTGTCAAGCCGAAAGGCATGACCAACCACTCAAACGCACCATACCGAGTGACACAAGTCGTCTTTGGTTCGTCACCTTCGGCAATCCGGACTTGATAATACCCCTTCCTCAAGTCCATCTTCGTGAACACCTTGGCCTGCCCCAAACGATCAAATAAGTCTGCAATCAAGGGAATAGGATACTTGTTCTTCACCGTGACCTTGTTGAGGGCCCGATAATCGATACACAAACGTAGCGTCCCTTCTTTCTTCTTTTGGAACAAAATAGGTGCACCAAAAGGGGCCTTCAAAGGCCTAATATGTCCTGCGTCTAGCAACTCCTTGAGCTGCTTCCGCAGTTCCTCCAGCTCCGGGGGTGCCATACGATAAGGCGTCATGGCAGGTGGCTTTGCCCCGGGAACCAATTCAATTTGGTGATCAACTTCCCTTCGTGGTGGCAATCGTTGGGGAAGTTCTTCCGGCATCACGTCCCTATTATCACAAAGGACTTGCTCAATACAGTGAGGTAAGGCTGCTGCCTCAATCGAGTCTCCAACGCCCCCAACAAAGGCAGCAAGGAAGGTTGGTTCTCCTCTCTTGAAGCCTTTAACGAGCTGCATAGCGGAAAAGTGCCCTCCATTTTGTGGTACCCGAATAAGGGGTACCACGCAAGATCCTCCGGTGTCACTGATATGAAGTTGGTTGAGGCGAGGCGAAATAAACGCGTTAACCTCATACCAAAAATCCAGCCCCAAGACAATATCAAACACGTCCATGGGCGCTATCGTGAAGTCTGTCAACCCCTTCCACCCTCCTAAATCGATGGGGACTTTAGGAGCGAAGCCATGGACAGTAGTGGGGGGGGGGCGTTAACAGTCTTCAACATTGTATCATTGGCAACGCAATTCAAACAAAGGTCTGTGGCCCTTTTCTTTGTTATAAAGTTGTGAGTTGCACCGGTGTCCACCATAATTCGAATGTCTTTGCCATTCAACTTGGCGTTGACAAACAATGATTCACGTGGCCTCACACTAATCGGCTGGACAGTTAACGCAGAAAGTGTTATGTGGTTAAACAACGCCATGTGGTTGAACATACCCACAACGACGTTCTTGTTCCTGTCCGTCTTACTAGCCTGCCCAGATTGCTCCCCGGATGGTCCTCCGGTTTGCGCGGCAGTTTGTTCTTGCTGTTTTTGGGCAGCAACCATTGCACTCAATTTGCTCAACGACGGACAGTAACGGGCAGCGTGAGTAGTTTCACCACAAATATAACAGCCTTCACGATGGGGAACGTCTTTCTTACGATCCTCATAATTTTTGCGGAAATTAGAAGGCTGATTTTGATAGTTACCTCTCGTATCGCTGCCTTGGTTGGGAACTGGCTTGTTCCTATTCCTGTTGTTGTCCACTTTGGGAGGAACATTTTTGCTCCGATTGTCCCTCCCCTTCGCTGCATCTGCACGAAAATCAGAAAGTGATTCGGCCACCACAATCGCCTCATCGACATCACGAACTTGTCGTTTTTGAAGTTCTTGTTTGGCCCAATTTTGGAGACCATCCAAGAAGTAAAATAGCAAGTCGTCACTGGTCAGGCTTGGAATCTGGAGAGTGAGCCTCGTGAATTCTTTCACGTAGTCGCGGATGGAGGATGTTTGCTTCAATTCCCTCAACTTCCTTCGTGCCTCATGTACCACATTTTGAGGGTAGAATTGACGCTTCAACTCCACTTTGAATTGCTCCCAATCGTCTATGGTGCAAACCCCCTTCTTCATGTCCGCCTTTTTCCTTCGCCATCACAGCATGGCGGTGTCGCTTAAATACATAGCTGCTGTCCGTATCTTGGCAGCTTCGCTATTCATGCAAACGTGCTCAAAATAAGCATCCATTTGCCACAAGAAGTTCTCAACATCTTGGGCACTCCTTTCCCCTCAAAACTCCTTTGGCTTGGGAGCTTCAATACGAGTTTCACGCACGGTGACGGGACCAGAAACCCCCGCAGTAGCAGTCTCATCAACCTGCCTTTTCAAAGTCTCAAACTCTCGGTGAAGAGAGGAGAGAGCTTCGGTGAGCTTGAGTTCGAGGTTGGTCAGTCCTTCCTTGTTAACTTCTTCAAGCTCTTCAAGGTTATTTTTCACCTCATCGAGGCCTTCAAGAACAACCGTTTCAAGAGATGTGAAATTGTTTTCGAAAACCACAAGTCGTCTATTCAAAGCCGACAAACCAGCCTCAACTCCGAGGATCTTCTCGTCGAGTTGGCTGGTATCGAAAACTTCTCCTTCTTCCCCATGGCTCCTGTCACGAACAGGAGGGTTGGAAGATGATTCTCTTACCCTGCTCTTGTCGCGTTTTTTGGCAGTGTCCTTCCGAACTTCTTGCTCTCCTTCATCGTTGCGTTATGACTTCGACGTCATGCTCTAATCGTTGCTCTGATACCACTTGTCACGGGCCTATTTTCGAAGGCTCGTGGGACAGCAAATGAAGGCTTGCACAGTTCCTCGAATGCTCAGTCCTAACTCAAACAAGCACTCAAGCATGCAGCAGCAGTTCGCCTGAATACAGTCTACTCGGACAGCCAACGAGAACGTAAATCAAGAAGCTAACTTTTTGGGAGGCAAGTGCCAATTTTCTTGATATCTTTCTTAGTGTTTTTCTTACAAGAGAAGAGTTACAATTCTATCTCTAAAAGCTGAAAACAACAACCTAAAAACGAAAAAGACAAGCTTCCTTGAAATAATGGACTACAAGATTGTCTTTACAAAGTCAAAGGTAAGGTGGGACAAGGTGGAGTGTTCCTCAATTTAAGGCACTCATGTCCCTTCGGCTGGGCCTCTTTTGGCTGCAAGTCATCTCCGAAAGTTGGAAAATAATCGATGCGCGGTTTGAGACCCGCCGTAGTGTAACTTGAATCTGCCTTGCCCCTGAAGCTACGGGAATTTAATGTAGCTCCTGGCGGGGCGGCATAGTGCCTCCACATTGGTATCCAATTCCTTTGGATTTGGCTGTTTCTCTTCTGCTGTAGTAGCCTCAACAATGTGTTGCTCATTGTCTTGTATGACAATTTTAGGGACAACATTGATTCTCTCAAGAGCCCTGTAATCAACTATGTAATGCACTATTTTCCTGCAGTGTTTACAACATATCCCTTTAGAGGTGATTTATCATCTTCCAATCCAACCCATACACTCTGAGGCAATGATTTTACCAAATCTACTTCCACACGAATTTTCGCCATACTCGGCCCTTGCCGATGGTGCGTTACTGAGATGGGCTGAGAAAGAGCCGTTGTTAGAGTTTTGACAGAGAGAGAAGAGGGCATTTACGATGAGTAGAAAACTAATTACTAGGATTGTTCTTAATTATTCCAGTTCTTAATAAACCAGTAACTATTGAAATTTACAGAGAGAAAATCATATTGAAGAAGAAGAAGAAGAATGCATTCAATCAGAAAATGTACTATGAGTTAGTTACAGACTGAGTATTTATACCATTCAGTCAATACATGTGCTACTGCTACAATGTTAACAAACTAACTACTTACTAACTGACCATTAATCAGACTAGTTAATTAAACACCTAAACTAACCATTTCACTAACTATCAGGGTTAATCAACTAACTACCTAACTAACAGAATTGATCAATCACTTAACCAATTCCAATAGTAACCAACATGGTCACTAAATAACTTTGATCACCAAAACTTAGACAGATTGAAAGAAATCACCTACTGAAATTTAAACTCTGATGATTTTCGTCTCATTTCATTGACCGTTAACTACTTGTTTATTTTCAATTCTAGGTGGCCACACTGTTGGAGTTGCTCGTTGCTCACTCTTCAATAATACTGGTCGTCCTGATCCAAGCATGAGCCAATGGCTATTGGCTAAATTAAAGGATAAATCTCCTAGAATTTCATTAATATTTTATAACACTTATCCTCTTAATGTGAAGACTCCATCTTTGGTCGATAACTCATATTTTCAAGAAATTAAAAAGGGAAATGGGGTTCTTCAAATTGATCAACAAATAGCATTGGATGAATTGACAAAGAATATTGTGGATGATATTGTTAATGATCCTGATTTTTACACTAAGTTTGGTGAGGCCATGGTGAAATTGGGTAGAGTTGAAGTATTAATTGATGGACAAGGAGAAGTGAGGAAATCATGTAGGGTTGTTAATAAGAAGCCATTTATTTTTGGGGGGTTCAATTAGAAAAAGTCTATTTTTTTGTTAATTTATTTGCTTATTGTATAAGTTTTCTTTTGTTTCATTTTTTGTATTGGATCATTGATTCTTTGGCATTTGAAAATTTGAGTATTGTTGTACTCTTTTTCTTGTATGTATTTTTCATTCTTTCTTTTCATGTATTCCTTACGTCTCAATTTATATAACACATTTCAGATTTCGAGATACAAATAAGTTTATCTTTGACCGTAAATTTTTCATATATCTTTTTTAAATATTTTAAATTATCAATTATTGTTGCTTATAGTACTTTTTACGTAGTTTACAAATATATAAATTTCATTTTAAAATTTGAAGACTCTGAGCAAATTCTCGGTCAAGCTTAAATTGTTTGACTCTCGAAAAATGAAATGTGTCCCATAAATTGGAACAGAGGGAGTATTATATTGCAATTTGATTGATTCTTATTGAAACTATTTTGGATTGTACCATTCCATCTTATGACTCTTTTATTGTCTAGAAACTCAAAGGTCTTGCCTTAGATTCAATACATTGATAATATCGAAATCTGAAAACTTTTTCCCATTAGTTTTTGCATTGTTTTCAAAATAAAGTAAGTGTCTTGTGTTGTGATTTACTCAGTTTGTTGAGTTCACTAATATTTTCATAAAACTCATAAAATATGTGAAAAATAGATACAACTCTTCACAAAACCAGATATCATTTACTTCAACAATATCATCGGTTGATCCTAAAATGAGGCGATGGCGAAGATTGACCCTACACTTCTCTAAGTTGTGCTCAATCAAATATCAAAATAGCTCGATAAGACTCGGATTAACAACTAAATCCATCAACAATATAGTAAACAGAATAATCAACTCTAAGACAATGTTAGATAACCACCAAATTAACATATGTCTCACAACTCTGTGATTGAAAAAAGAAAATTGGAACTATGAAAGAAACAACATTGTTTGAACATCTTAAGAAACATTCATTTGAATACAAAATGAAACAACATGATTGCTAACATGAGAAATGTAAGCACACAAACTAACTATTGATGATAGCAATATCCTTAATCGTATCACTCAACATACTGGTAACTTTGCTAGCAACATTTCCCAGCTACAGTCTAGAAAACGAAAATAAGCATGTCTCCATGATGTCTTGAAAAGCAATGAACCACAAACAACCCAAAAGCTAAGTGAAAATCCTATAGCCATTGAAATGTAAAACCAATCCACTTCATCTTTGTCACTCTCATCATCTTCATACTTGTGATTTGGAATATTACCATCTGAACTGCAGTTCACCAAGAGCGGGAGCCCACAGAGCTTGTTTCCTTGAAAACCCGTGGGATCAAAACTTCGAAGTTGAGTGCTCAATGGTATCATACCTGACAAATTGTTATCTGATAGATTCAAGTAGCTCAATGTAGACAAACTCGAAAAACTTTGTGGGATTTGACCGTAAAGTTGATTTTCTGAAAGATCAACAGATTCCAAGACTTTCATGTCACCAATGTCATTTGGAATCCTACCAATATGAAAAACCGAATACATACCATACACACCTTGAGATATGTTATGAGAAGTTGTTGTCTCTTTCCAAGATAAGCCAATTCCTAGAAGGACTTGCCTTTTTAGTTTGGATTTCAAGAGTTAAATTTTTAAATTTAAATAGTGAATTTGGATATGAAAAATTCAATTTCTTAAAAATAAAATTTACGTATATGGAAACTACATAAAAAAAAATACTATTAAGTCAAAATATTTAATAATTCATAAAAGATATATTCAAAAGTTATGATTAAAGAAAAGATTTTGAGTATATATAGAGCTTGTTAGTAGTGTCCACTAAGCCAACCTCGAGGCTTCCTTCGATCATGAATAATAGCTCGGCTACACGAGGGTGGGTGTGGTGTGGGGCGAGATGGCGTCCCCGCCACAGAATTGAAGTACAACAAGTGAAGTACTCTGTCCATCCAAAGCAGAGAACTCTGCCTTGCTAGCTTTTGTTACTTTAAAGTTTACATATAAAGACATGATCGGCCCAATCCGTTTAAGTAATTTGGATCGGTCAATAAGTTGATTTGATCCATTTTGACATTCTCAATTCAGCCCTTCTTAAACTTTGACCGATAATATGTCTTGTCAAAAAAATTCAAGGTGATATTTTTTTGTTTGATGTATTAAACAGAGTAAATTTTAGATTTAGCAAACATAAAAATCATATTTGTATGTTATAGATATAGTTTGTATAATTGCACTCCATAACAAACTTTATGTTTGCTATGAAGCATCAAATTTGTATAAATCGCTGGCAGCCTCTCATTTGTATAAATTGTTGGCAACCTCTCGTTTGTATAAATCGTTGGCAGCCTCTTAATTCAATTTTATGTGTTTGTATATCTGCATAAAATTTGAATTTGTATACAATTGAATCGAAATAAAACATTTGTATATTAAAACATCTCTCTGTCGCTCGCGTGCTTGATTTATACAACACAAATTATACATTGTAATTTGTATAATCTGTGTTTGTATAAAGCGAGAAAGAGAGAAAGGAAAAATAGAATTGTGCAGGGGAACATCTATATTTGTATAATTATAAGTGTATACGACAAAAATATATATATATGTATTTGTATATACAGTTTTCTCTCGCTTTATACAAACACAAATGCATTTTATACATTTGTGTTTGTATAAAGTGAGAGAGGCACAATGGAGAGTGGCGAGTGAGAAATCTGGGGAGAGAGGCGAATGACAA
>JAJOOS010007444.1:0-18025 GCA_029582725.1 Solanum chiquidenum
TAATTGTTAGTTAAAAGTAAAGTCTAAACCATTTTCCTCGTGGGATCGACCCCAACCTACAAGTTGGGTTCTTTACTTGATAACGATCGCTTATGCTTCTGAAAGGAGGTGTAATTTGAGCGTATCAACTGACAACCTTAGCTTTGTCCATATTGAATCTACGAAGTACTTTCTCAATGTACTTCTCTCGTGCCAACCACAACTTCTTGACCTCTCTATCATAGACAATCTGCATGCCACGAAACTGCCTCGCTGGTCCCAAGTCTTTTATAACAAAAGACCTATTCAAATCTTGCTTCAACTTTTTAATATTGCAAGCATTATGACCAACAACAAGCATGTCATCAACATAAAATAAAACGATGATAAAGTCATTATCAGAGAATTTTTGCACAAAAACACAATAGTTTGAAGAAGTATTTTTTAAGTCATGTTGACTCATAAAAGAACCAAACTTTATGTACCATTGCCTAAGAGCTTGTTTTAGAGCATACAAGTTCTTCTTCAATTTGCAAACATAATTCTCTTTTCCCCTGACTTGAAAGCCTTCGCTGCTCCATATAAATTTCTTTATCTAAGTCACCATGAAGAAAAAGTAGTTTTAACATC
This sequence comes from Solanum chiquidenum, assembly GCA_029582725.1. Classification (NCBI taxonomy): domain Eukaryota; kingdom Viridiplantae; phylum Streptophyta; class Magnoliopsida; order Solanales; family Solanaceae; genus Solanum; species Solanum chiquidenum. The sequence continues at coordinate 610 of JAJOOS010007444.1, forward strand.
CATATGTTCAACCTCCAAGTCCAGACTTGCAGCCAAGCCTAGAACCACACGGATGGATGACATCTTCACAATTGGAGAAAATATCTCATCAAAATCAATTCTTATTTTCTAGTTAAAACCCTTCACAACTAATCTAGCCTTGTACCGTGGAACTGGATTACCATCTTCATGTTTCACTCGAAAAACACACCCGTTTTTTAAGGTTTTTCGATCTTTAGGTAACATAACCAAATCAAAGGTATGACCAACCACATCGTCTTGCACTGGAGCATCAACGATATACTGATCATTCTAAATATGATCATCATCTTCAATATCAACTTGATTTTCATCATTTTGAAGATTTTCCTCTTGTGGAATTCAAAGGAACTAAATCAACATCAACTAGGCTCTTACTACTCTGAGAATCAACTTTCTCAGCTTTGTCAAGATCTTTAATTGTTTGGTCTTTAAAGAACACTACATCACGACTTCTGACAAGTTTCTTCTCAATTGGATCAAAGAAATGATAGCCAAATTCATCTTGACCAGAACCAACAAAGATACATTGCCTAATTTTAACATCCAACTTTGACCTCTTATCCTTAGGAACATGCACAAAGGCTTTACACCCAAAAACTTTAAGATGATCATAAGAAACATTCTTACAAGACCAAACTCTGTCAGGATATCATTATTTAAAGCAATAGTAGGTGATAAATTGATAACATAGGTAGCAGAATTAAGTGCTTCTGTCCAAAAGGAATCTGGAAGCTTAGCATCTGAAAGCATACATCTAACTCTCTCAACAAGAGTTTTGTTCATTCTCTCTACTAAACCATTTAGATGAGGACTCTTCGAAGAAGTTTTCTGATGCCGAATACCCTTCTCTCTACAATATCTATTAAAAAGACCAATATACTCACCGCCATTATCAGAATAGATGCATTTCAATTTCTTCCCTGTCTGTCTCTCAACCAAGGTCTGAAAACTCTTGAACACATCAAAGACTTAATCATTGGACTTCAAAGTGAATACCCAGAGTTTGCAAGAATGATCATCAATAAAAGTGACAAAGTAAAGTGAACCACCATGAGACCTTACCTTAAAGGACCACACAAATCAGAATGTACCAACTCCAGCAAATCAAGCTTTGTTTAAGGCGGATGACTCTGAAAGGAAACTCTTTTCTGTTTACCATCTAAGCAATGAACACACTTGTTCAACTTTGCTTGTTTCACTCCAGAAGGAAATTCTTCTTAGCTAAATTGTCCATCCCCTTCTCACTCATATGACTCAGTCTTCTATGCCATAACAATGATAAAGTATCATTCTCCACCAAATTTACCGAGACTCTAAAAATAGAGTCCTGAAAAACGTACAAGTTAGACAACTTATCACCTCGGGCTACAACCATTGAACCTCTAAGTAAGCTTCCACTGGCCAGTACCAAGGGTATAACATAACCCTCATCATCAAGGTATCCCACATAAATCAAATTCAAGTGAACATCTAGAGCATGTTTGGCATTATTGATGACTATTAGAACCATTATCACTTTCCAAACAACAATCCCAATGCCAAGAACTGCAACTTCATGATTTTTGCCCATTTTCAACATCCCAAAATTACCTGGAGTATAAGAAGAAAATAATTCTTTCCTGGGCGTTACATGAGAAGTAGCACCAGAATCCACAAATCAACTAGACTCATCGCAAACAAGATTGACGACATTTTCATCATAAGAAACAAAAAAATCATCATGAGTAACAATGGCAACACGATTTTCATCATCGTCATCTTTGTTTTGTTGTTTCATATCTCTCTTGTACCTGAAACAATATTTCTTGATATGCCCATTCTTGTGGCAATAGTCACATGTAACATTCTTGAATCTAGACTATGACTTTCCTATACTTTTATCTCTGTCATTCTTACCTCTGAACTTGTTTCCCCCCTGTATTCAGCAACCAAAACATCGAAGTGTGAACTAGAAGAAGATGAGCCTTAAGATCTTTTTCTCATAACTTCATTCAATACACCACTCTTAGCATATTTCATAGTTACAACACCACTGGGAGCAAAATTAGTCAAAGAAACTCGAAGAGTTTCAAAAGATTTTGGCAGAGTATTAAGAAGCCATAGTCCTTGTATTTCTTCATCGAATTTTACACCCATTCCGGACAGCTGGTCAAGAACACTCTGAAAATCATTAATATAATCAGAATTATGAGTGACCTCTTTATACCTATGTTCATCAGTTGTTTCAACATAAATAATTTATTATTGCTAGTCTTCGAAGAATAAAATGTCTCGAGCTTGTCCCACAAACTTCTAGCATGTGTCTCATTTACAATGTGATTTCTAACATTATCTTCAACTCATTGTCTGATATAACCACAAACTTGTAAGTGCTCAAATTCCCAATCCTCATCATTCATATATTCAGGTTTATTAGAAGCAAACACATGTGGATGCATTTTCTTGACAAATAGAAGATATTTCATCTTGCCTTTTCAAGTATGATAATTACTACCATTCAAACAAACCATCTTGCTCATATTTGACTCCATCATTCAAATAGACAATCAACAACAACCTTGTGCTCTGATACCACTTTGTTGGGAAATGCAAGCAAAAACTAAATGTGCACGACATGGCAATAGTAGAAGAAAACTCAAGTCAAAACTTTCCCTTCTATTTGAACCAAGAGAAGACAAAATAATGCAAAAAACACTAGTTGGGCATCAAACAAATCAACCACAGAAAGAAAAATAAATCAACAAATGAGACACCAAATTTAATGTGGAAAACCTTTTCAGTATGAAGAGTAAAAACCACAAGGCTAGTGTTGAAGATGAAGAAAGTTGATGATTGGAACATGTCAAAGGAATAGGTGCAACAAAGCTGAATGACGTGTTTACTGTTGTAGAATTAGATTCACACTAGGACTAGACTACTAAATCCTAATTTATGTATGACTAAGCTAATGTATCGTGTATGGGGCTAAAGTCTACTAGGATAATGTCACGCCCCGAGGCTACCCCCAGGATGCGGACACGGGACCTAGGATCACGAATGACCCCAAGCTAACCCTGAGCTGGCATATCATAAACAAACTGAATAAATCTATGAAAAGACAAATCCAGAAGCTAAATCATGAAATAGCTAAAAGCGGAGAATACCATGTAATACCCCGACTTTTCGAAACGTATAAATTGACTCGTATCTTCGTGGAAAGATTAGGAGGGTGGGTAATAAATTAAGAATGATGTGTTATGTGATATTTTAAGTGTTCAAGTGTTGTATCTCAAGTTTTGAAGTTAGGTAAGTGGCAAAATAAAAGTTGGCGAAAGTTACCGTAAATTCTTTTTTAAAGATTTGTCTGAAATTTGGGTCAAATGTCTCGGACATTTTCTCCCAATCTATTAAGAGTTATGGTGCCCACAACCTATGAAATTGAAGGTATACGAGTCTAGTTTCCAACGCATCAACCCGTTTGTTCATACAACTTCAGAATGGAGAGATATTCACGTTTTTGTAAGACTGCACAAGCAGGCAGGTGAGGTGGGTCCCCTAGGTCGGTAGAACTTTATATATATCATCTTCTTCGATTTTTCTTCATTTTCCCTTTATTTTCCTTAGTGAAGAACCAGAAAACTCACAAAATCTACAAAATCTACAAAATCCACTTCTAGGACAAGCCAAGTTACTAATTTTCGTGACTTAAGTCCTTGACAAAAGTTGTTCTACGCGTTGAGCTCGTCAACATGGTATAATTTGTTTTATCGATTTCCTAGCATATCGTACTTTGGTGTGTGGACATCAGTGGTTTGGGCATATTTTAAAGTTTTGAGGTGTATTACAAACTTATAATCAAGGTAAGACCCTTCTTTCATCGACTCTAACTTTTATAAGCAGAAACTAGCAATTTGCGATGGAAATACATATATTTTATCGTTTTTTCATGGTATCTTTTATTTTTGTGTGTTGATTATGGTCCTACCTTGTTGTAGTATCGAGGGAGTTATGAGTAAAAGTTGTTAGGCCACGTGAATTCAGCGAAAAAGATATGTTAAGGCTATTCTCTTCTTACGGCATGTTTTTTTAAAGTTTAGGAGCAATGTAATATAGTTGTTATCGTTGTTATACTTGTAGCCATTATTGTTGATTGTTGGCTGCTCGAGTGGATATAATCCTCTCTTATCGAGATTCTTATTCAGTAGTAGCGTCCCTATGTTGGACATGACTAGAGGCTAGTTGTATAGGTTGCTTATAACTAAATTACTCGATTTTAGCTGTTGGATTGTTATTGTTGCCCTTTTGGCTATTGTGGTTAGCTGCAAGAATGTGATCTATGCCTAGAAGGGCTATGTTCTGTCGACAGGGCTATATTGACGCCTAAAAGGGTTATGAGTTGCCTACAGGGCAATATTGACACCTAGAAGGGCTATGAGTTACCTACGGGGCCATGTTGTTGCCTAAGAGGGCTATGAGTTGCCTATATGCTATATTGATGCCTAAGAGAGCTATGTGCTACCTACGGGGATATACTATTGCCTAAGAGGGCTATGTGAATGCCTACGCTAGGGGACTACTGATAGGGGTATATAGACTGATTGGCACCTTCTGGGCTTATGGGGGCCTGGGTAGGTGGTCTTTTGTGCTGTTTGTACCTGCTGAGCTTATGTGGGCTTGGTTAGGTTGTTGTTTTGTTATTTTTAATAAGTTTAAATTTAGGAGCAGGTCAGTATGGTTATCTTGTTCTTGATTTATTTACCAGATTACTCCAGTATATTATGATACCTGCTCATAGTCTATTGTCTTTCATACTCTGTACATTATTTTGTACTGACGCCCCATTGCCTGGGGGAGCTGCATTCATGCATGCAGGTCCTGAAAGACGACCCAGTAAACCTTCTCAGCAGTAGGATTGACTTTTATCCGGTTGGCTAGTCCCTTTCCTCCGGAGCTGCCAGAGTTGGGAGGTTGGTTAGCTTTTGTTGTATATATTTTCATGGGTAGGATGGGACCCTGTCCCACCAATCTTTACTACTCTTAGAGGCTTACATACTAGTGTGTGGGGTTTATAGCTACGTTATGGCCATGCTGGCCTAGTTTGTTGGTTTGTTGAAGCTTGTTAGTTGTGTGATGCATTGTCTTAATATACCTTCTTTCAGTTTTGGTATAGAGATCATGGTGGCCTTGACGTCCCAATCAGGACTTCTGTGCTAGTTGGTTATTTCTTTATATGAACTCTTGGGAGTAGATGTTTCTTTTATGGATCTGTTTACAGGGGCCTTGCCGGCCGAGGGCTTAATTTTAAGCCGAGATATACTTGTTTGTTTCTTAACTGCGTATGGATGCCATGCGCTAGTAGCAAATGGTTCAGCAGGGTTGGCTCGAGCCTGAGTTATGGCATTAAGAGCCAGTTGCACCCCTTGAATCTGGGGTGTGACATACCCAATACTGATCTGAATATATAAAAGACTATGAGTTTAATAACAACTGGAGGATCAAACTCAAAACTAAAATTGAATCTAGTACTATGTCTGAAATAAGCCTCTACTGACTATAGTTGCTGGGACATGCCCCCAACTAACTCTAACAAAGACTGAAAATAAAAAGATAACATCTCAATCGTCCTCGAAGAATGAGGAATCACCACTTATACTACTGAACTGGAGATTGGGAACCGATCTATGCATGATCTAAATGCTTACATCACGAGAAGATGTAGCACAGAGTATGCATCAATACTTGAAAGGTACTGAGCATGCAGGATAAGATAAAATTGAACAATATATACATAACTAAAATAGAGCATATTGATCACTGATATAAGATGAACATGAAGAATATGCTAAACATGTTGAATATGAACTAACTGAATATAGTGATCAAGTTTTTAACATACTGAAACTGAAACTGAATACTGAAATGTAATTGATAACCTGGTCAATACAATAGAATCTGTCTGTGGGAGCTACTAATAACCGACATAAAACCACATGATCTAAATGTGGAGTCCGATGTATATGCCTCATCGCGAGGACCCAATATACCTTGCCAAGGGTATAGAGGCATGACTGGTATAACACCCACAGAGGGAACTTACCTATGGGGGCACGTAGTTCTGGGACTATGAGGGTGACTGACCCTTAGTCCACTCGGTATTAAGCCTACTCCCAACTGATTATGTAAGTAGCACATTATAACTAAATTTTTGTAATACTGAATAGCTCAAAATACTGACATACTAACTGAAAATGCAACATTAATATACTGATAATGAAACATTCTTAACTGGGGCATGTATATCTGAATAAACTGACCTAGCAAGTGTAATTTATGAACTAAACAAATTTACACAACTAGGGTTCTGAGTTTCATACAAGAACTAAGCTAACAATTTCATGAAAACATGATAATCTGATTTGGATTAGTCTAACAGCTGAATCACAACAATATTCTGAAGTTCTAGAAACCCTAGGTCTAAATATGATAAGGGAATCAAGAATCTGTCTGAATTCTAGGGACCTAATGGGTGAAAGGAACCCACTAGTGAAATCCCACATACATAGTGACAAATTCCACAGAGAAATCCTTCGATTTCGGGGCTGGAATTGGAGGAAACCTTGCTGCATTTTTGGAGAGGGTTGGTCGACTCTTTCTCCTTTTTTTCGTTCAACTTGATGATTTTTCAGAGAATGAGTTGACTAGGATAAGTTCTAATTAGGTTACTAGGCTAAAACTGACTAAAATGACGTAGTTTAGGGGTCCAATGCATAGGGAAAAGACCAAACAACCCCTGACTTAAAAGTTGTCGGGGGCCATCGACGGTCCGTGGACTGACCCACGGTCTGTCCTGGTCAACCGTCGTTGTCTTCAAAGACAGGGATCTGGGCAGTATGAACCACGGACTGTGGTCCCACCTACGGTTCGTAGGTCCTAGCGTGGTTTTAGACTTAGCTGAATTTTCCTGGGGTTCTGGGAGCCTGAAACACGGACTGTGGTCCCTCCTACGGTCCGTAGGTCCTGGAGTGGGTCAAGCTTGGCTGAAAAATTCTAGGGTTTTGGGAAGGGAGCTGCAGGTGGCCAACCACGGACCCCACCTACGGGTCCGTAGGTGGCGCCGTTGGTGGCACCTGCAACTTCTAATTTTTCTGCAATCTGGTCTTTCTAGCATACGAGGTGTTACATATAAGGTGTTTTAGCTATAAGGTCTTTATATATGACTCTTCTCATATATAAAGAGCACGTAATCAACAACTTTAATCATCAATACAATTCTTGATTTCTCTATACTTTACGTGAGAATTCTACATGGTATCAGAGCATTAAAGCTTTTCCGTTCTATAACATATTAGCTCTAAATATTAGAATAACCATAATATCGAATTGAAATTGCCTATTCTACCAACACCTTATCAACCTCCTCATTTCACTATCTTATTGTGTCTTGTTTGATTAAACTCAATCCAAAAAATTATCTTATATGGAGAACACAAATATCTCAATTGATTCAAGTGATGAGTTTAACCTACCTCATCACAGAGAATGAACCAACTAAAACTACCTATTCCACTGGACAGACTGTTGAGAAAGATGTAACAATTGAGAAAGGTGCAGAAGACAGAAGTAGTATTGATGATTGGGATGAGAAGGATGTGTTGCTAAGAAGTTGGATCTCAAGAACCTGAACATAAGAAAACATGTACCTGATTGTAGGCTGATCAACTGCCAATGAGATGTGGGAATGCTTTGAAGAAACTTATCTTCAAGTAACGAAAGATAAGGAGTTCCAGCTCAAACAACCATTCACAAGCCCGTGGATGAAGATAACTAGGAACCAAAAATATCGATGAATATATTAAGGAATTCAAAGGCATATGTGATAGCCTTGCAACCATTCACAAGCCCGTGGATGAAGACAACAAAGTAATTAACTTTGCTATAGGTCTAGGTCTCAAATACAAGACTTTTAGGACAGTCATGCTAGGTAAGACACCATATCCCACTCTTAATAAATTTGTAATGCACTTATGGTTTTGATATGAGGGAGGATGGAGAAGTAGTTCCACAACAAAACCATAATATGGAATTATCTGCCCAAAGGGGTAGGGGAAGAGGAAACTACTCTCAAAAGAGAGGAAACAATACCTTCAATTCCAGAGGAAGAGGTTTCAAGCCTGTTGAGGTTCTTATAGAAGAAAATATGCACCAGGTCCTCAGAACAGACCTTCAAGTGAAAGTCAGGAGAGGAATGTGTGCCAAATTTGTTGTAGGAATAACCATACTGTTCTTAAGTGATTTACATGTGGGATTACTCTTACCAAGCTGCAAATGAGCTACCACAAGCATTGATTGCTACTAATCTACAAAACACTATTGATGACACCTTGTATGTGGACTCGGGAGGAAGTAGCCATATGACACATAACTCATGTATTTTAACTAATCTTAAACACTGCAATGGACCATATAAAATCATTATTAGGAATGAATCAAAATTATGCATAACACATGTTGGGAACATATCAGGATTAGGCCTAAAGTTAAGAGAAGTTCTTGTAGTTCCTAAGATTAATAAAAATCTACTCTCAGTTAGTAAACATGCAAATGATAATTTTTACACTCTTGAATTTGATGAAACTAACTTTGTTGTAAAGGACAATAAAACAAGAACACTGCTGGTCAAGGGATCAGAGTAAGTATGTTGTTGAGTTGCTGGACAAGACAATGATAACTTTGGCAAAGGCTGTAGCCACTCCTTTGTCTCAAAAGCATGGTTTACATAAAGTTGTGGGAAGTATGATAGATGCATAGTAGGGAGTCTTCAATACTTGACACTCACAAGACCTAATATCATTCATGTTGTGAATTTAGCAAGCCGGTTTATACAAAGTCCAACATTTGAACGTCTTCAAGGAGTAAAAATGATTCTCAGGTACAACAAGGTACTCTACACTTTGGACTCAGAATTATTTCACAATCACCATGTAAGTTGTATGGATATTCAGATGTTGATTGGGGAGGTTGTACCACAACTAAGAGATCAACTACATGCTATAGAATCTACCTAGGTGCAAATTGTATTTCTTGGACTTCCAAGAAACAAACCACAGTGGTCCGATCGAGCGCTGAAGCTGAGTATAGAGCACTAGCCTCCACTGCAGCAGAGATGACATGGATTATGTATCTACTGCATGATCTTGGGATGTTCCTTCAATCTGTTTCAATATTGTATTGTGATAACATAAGTGCCTTGTTCATGACAGTTAATCCAATTATGCATGCTAGAACCAAACATGTTGAAATGGACTGTCATTTTGTTCATGAGAAGGTGGCTAGAGGACAACTTCTTACTCAGTTTGTGAGGTCTAAGGATCAGCCAACTGATATTCATACCAAAGCATTGACAAGTCTTTGCTTGATTTCACAACAAGCTAGGAGTTATAGTTCCTCCACTCATTAGCTTGAAGGGAAGTGTTGAAGATGAAGGTAGGAGTTACAGTTCCTCCACTCACTAGCTTGAGGGAAAGTGTTGAAAATGAAGAAAGTTGATGATTGGAACATGTCCAATGAAGCTGAGTAATGTGTTTACTAGTGTAGAGTTTAAGTCACACAAGGACTAGACTATTAAATCTTAATTATGTACGACTAAACTAATGTATCGTGTATGGGGAAAAAGTCGACTAGGATAAGGTGTTTTAGCTACAGTAGTAATACTACTCATGTAAATAATAAGTAGGACTCCTAGTGTAGCTAGTATATGACTTTTCTCCTATATAATGAGCATGTACTCAACAACTTTAATCATCAATACAATCCTTGATTTCTCCATACTTAACATGAGATTTCTACACAAAACTCCACTAAAATAAAAAAGAGTTGCAAAAGTGTTCTCCAAAATGTCCACCAACAAAGGGTCAAACAATAAGCAGCGCAACTATAAGATAGCACCAAGAACTAGAGAAATAAAAGGAGCAAAATCACCAAAATGCAGGTACTGGTCACGAGATAATATCTAGATCTATAGGAATCCAAATCACCCTCTCTCAATTCCTAATCAAAAATCAAGTTGAAAGGAAAAAACTGTCCAAAAATCAGCTCAAATAGACAAGATACGAAGCGAGAATCGTGATTTGAAATTGGTTGATAGGGCTTGTGCGAAAATATGCACTCTCTCACTTTTCTCTCTGGCTGCTGATCTAACTCTTGTGATTCTTCAAAATAAGATCTAAAATAAAGTCTTACATATGCACCATAATATTGGGTTTATGGTCAAAAGTGAGCTAGTCAAATTGGGCTTAAATTTATCCACAAAGGAAGAAAGGAGACCCAAAACCTTGAACTTTTATTTATCTACATAGAAAAGAAAAAAGAACTAAAACCCAACATTGCCCTGTCGTGCACATTTATTTTATGCTTGCCTTTCCCAACAATTATATCCATGGGTGGAATTCAAATGTTTATAACCTATGGATTTCAATTACATATACCAACAATGAAAAGATTACTTGTCTTATTATAAATATTTGTATGTAATTATCTTGTAAACAATCTACACAAATCTATAACTATTACGCATTAGTCCAAACAAGACGGGTCTGACTATATCGGGGCCGACTATTGAAAGCTTACCGAAGACGTCTCAATCATATACTATGATCCACAACTAGCATACGGAGTTATACAAATTAAAAAAAGTAGGGGTCGTTTGGTAGAGTGTATTAGGAAATATAATGCATGCATTAGGTGTGTGTATTAGTAGTACCTTGTTTGGTACACTTTTTCATGTCATGTATAACTACACTCTATTGTGTATTAAGTTGTGTATTACTAATACCAAGGAATTCTAGGTATTAGTAATACATAACATTTTCACACTTGCATTATATTAAATAATTACAAAACTACACTTAAAACCTTTTCATTTTCTTTGTTGTCATAAGTTTTTATTTTTATTTTTATTTGCTTTTTAGTTTTTTTTTTAATTTGTTGGTGTTTTAATAGGCTTTATGGCCTCTTAAGTATTTATTTTTTTTAAAAATAAAAATTTAATTTTAATATAATTTAATCACAATTTTTACTATTGTGACGATAAATTTGATAAAAAAATTCTTTGCAAACTTTTCACAAAAATATTTTTACACAATAGTACAACTATTTAATATTATTTTTGAAAAGAAGAAGAAGAAGATTAATGGTGTTTTAGCAAAGAAATCTTTTTTGATGTTTTAGCAAAGAACTTTATTGCAAAGGAAGTGTACAAATAAATAAAGTGTAAAGGGTATTTTTGTAAACATATATTTTTAATAGAAATTATGCAAGATTTGTTATTTCTAATACATCAAACCAAACAATGTATAAGAAATAATGCTTGCATAACTAATGCAAGCATTACTAATGCAAGACTACTAATGCAAGCATTACTAATGCACTCTATTTTGCATTATGCTTATACACTCTACCAAACGACCCCTAATTAGTGTTTTACCTTGCAAGTATTAATTTTTTGAAAAAAATAATATTTGGCTTAGAAAATATATCTACTATATTTACAATTTGTAAATACACTTTTAAAAAATTACAGTTCGTAGTTATACTTGGATTTTATAGAAAAAATGTTACTTGTATCTAGTTCTTGTGATTAGCAATCACGATTGGAGAGAAAATCTTCGACTAAAAACTATCTCCACCACCACCTCCGAAATCAAAACCTATGGAGCTCTGAAATCGTTGGATCTAGGTTTTGGTCATGACTATTTTCAAATTTTTCTTCTTCATTGATGGGTGGTGATTTGAATCTTTGTTGGATCTGTATATGTTCTTATACTTCCTTCTCAGCTTTGTATAACTTGTTGATTGAATTATACCTCTAAAATTGAAATACAATATATAAGATTTAGATTGTTTTTTCCTTCATTGATTGGTGGTGCTTTGGATCTTTGTTGCATCCGTATTTGTTCTCATATTCTTCCTACTCCCCCTCTGTATCACTGGATGATTGAATCATACTTTTAAAATTGAAATACGTGTATGACATTGGTGTCATGAAATATGCAATGTATCATAAATTGAAATACAGTGACATACAATTAGTGATGGGTTACATGCAGTGGCGGAGTCAGAATTTTCAATAAGGGGGTTCAAAATCAGTAGAATAGACATACGAAGTAGCCGAAGGGGATTCGACATCTACTATATATACATAAAAATTATTTTAACCATGTATAAATAATATAATTTTCCACCGAAGGGGGTCCGAACCCCCTTGTACTAAGGTGGCTCCGCCCCTGATTACATGTGTATATCATAATTGATAACTCCATTAATGGAGCTTTGAGCTATGCAGAAGAAGAAGTAATTGAACATGAAAAAGACCATATATTGTATATGTAGTTAGTTATAATATTAGGTGTTTATATAGCTCACACCTAGCACATGTATATAATTGCTATATGTATAGGCTAAGTTAGGAAGCTTCTAGATTCTAACTAACTCTAACTGACTATAACTAACAATGGTGACTAGGATGACCATGGTAGCTTTTTAACTTCACACTCTGGTTAATACTCCCCCTCAAACTCATGGCTTGAATAGGTTAGCAACTTTAGTCTTGTTTAGAAGCACTTGATGTTGAACTTTACCAAGACCTTTTGTGAGTAAGTCAGCCAATTAATCTTTAGTATGGATGAACTCATTCTAGCATTTCTTGACATATTTTCTCCCTTACAAAATGACAATCTATGTCTATATATTTGGTCTTTTTATGGAATATAGGATTTACTGTAATTTGAATTGCAGCCTTGTTGTCACACATCATCTTCACATGTAATTCAATCTTAACTCCAAGTTCTTTGAATAGCCCCACTAGTCAAGTGATCTTTGTTGCACAATTTTTCATACTTTTAAACTTTGCTTCAGCCAAGCTTCTAGAAACTGTTTTTTGTTTCTTTGACTTCCAAGAGATCAATGCTCCTCTGAGCTTTACTAGGTATCCAGACCTCCTAGTTTTTAGGCATGCTTCTCAATCTGAGTCATAGTAAGTAAGTAATTCAGTTGTGTCTTCAGTTGACATTAACAATCCAAGTCCTGGGGCTTTTTTTATGTATCTAACTACTCTCAGTGCTACTTCTATATGAGATTCTTTAGGACGGTGCATGAATTGACTTAACACTTGAACTAGGAAAGCTAGATCAGGGCTAGTCATAGTGAAATAAAGCAATCTCACTATGACTATATTATACAACAAATTTCAAAAGTTTTTTTTTCTTTTTAAAATTACATGTCGAATCAAACTAACTCATATAAAATGAGACGGAGGAAGTAATATAATATCATCTAACAATAATTATTCACTATACTAAAAATAGTTATCCAACAATACTAGTTCAATTTAGAAAATTAATATATCTATTTTACCCTTGCTATTTATGATTTAACATATTTTTCAAAATATTAAATTTAATAAAATCAAAGAATAATATAGTAATGAAGAGAGAGAAATATAAATTAGCAAAAATGGAAAAGCATGTGAACTTGAGAATTTTCCGTTTTAGGATAGAAAAGGTGAGCTGGTACTCAGGGGCGGCTCTTGCTTAGAAAAATTAAGGCGCATGCCTTAGGCCCCCAATTTTGGGAGGCCTCAAATTTTTATCAAGAACAAATTATGTGTTTTTTTTTATATAAAAAATTAATTATTTATAATAAAAAGTATATATATATTATTTTATTTTATTCTCCTTAACCCCACTCAAATAGAAGAAATCAAGAAAACGTTGTTTTGTCTTATTACATTTCTGACATTCACATTATTTATTTATTTTAAAACTCCTTTTTCACTCTTTTTCTTCAAATCTTTGATAAGTTAAAGTAATACTCTATCAGAAATCTGAATCATTAGTTGAACAGTGTTGAACAAAGTGAATCGCAATTTATTTTTTACTTAATTTTCAATCAAAGTTAGGTATATCAAGTTATCAACGTCTTGAGTCAAATTTTATGTTTCTAACTCTTATTTTGCTTAAAGTTTGTCAACTTATTTCTTAATTAGAGAATTATGTTAACAATTCATATAATGATTGTTTTAGTAAAAGGATATTTTTCAGCATTGAATTAATAAAATCTTACTTAAAATTAATTTTAAAAAATTAAAAAGTACTCAAATAAATCATCTATTAAAAAGTTGAAGTAATAATGTGCATCTAAACAATTAGAAAAATATTTTTTAAATAACTAAGTATGAAATTTTTTAGGCCTCAAATAAAATTTCGCTTTAGGCCCTCAATTACGTTGAGCCGCCTTTGGTTAGCACGCAGAAAAAGTTAGCTCGATAAATTAATTTCATTATGCTACAAGGTTCCAAACCTTCTCCTGAACTATGGAATCTGATACCTTCATTAATGGATATACAATATATTGGTCAAGCTTATAATTTTCAAATATAATTAACTACCTGTATTTTTCACTAATTTTTCATTTAGCTGACGGATTATTTGTTATTAGCTACATAATGAAGAAACTGACCATCATTCTACCAAGATTCTTTTTTTTTCCTCTTGGCTCTATTAGTTTTCTTATTCCATCCCTTCCTGTTTTAATTTGTTTGTCTTACTTCTCCTTTTTAATCCAGAAATGTCTCCTTTTTTTTTTTTTTACAAATTCATAGTTTCAACTTTTCAGATGATAAAATTCTACATATAAGACCATAAAATTCAAAAATCCTCTTTATTTTTTCAAATTTCGTGTCAAATCAAAACTAGACAAACAAATTGAAATGGAAGAATTATATAATTTTGTATGCTCTTATAAAGTACAACTATATGTTTAACTGCCAGAATTAATAGTAATTCTGCAATACTTGTAGTAATTAAACTAGAATAATGATCTTCTTCTTCCTAAGAGCCTGTTATCTGCTTCTGCTTAAATTAATTTGCTACTATTTTCCCTTAAGCTTTTATGTGTCATAAATGACTTGTCTCCTTTAATTTGACTATTCCATCCTTTCATTTTTAATTATTTATCACATAACACTTTTCAAAAGTCAATTTGATTAATTTTTAAAGTCAAATTAGATTAAAAACAAAAAATTTAGATATTCAAAAATTATACGAAAAGTACTACAAATTACATTTTTTGCATATCAATATGATGAAAAAATACATTATAAAATAGTAGTCAAATTTTTTATAATTTGACTCTAAAAAGAAAATTATAACCATTAAAAATGGATGGAGGTATGTATTTCATATAAGTTGGACTTTCCTCGTGGACGTCACATATATATAAAAATTTAACATTCTTATTAAAGTTTGTCTGACCATCTTACTATATGATATAATCATATTTGTCACACCTCGATCGATCACAATTAAACCACAAAGAGCGCGTGCATATCAACTTGTATTTCATCTTATTCTTATATTAAAAAAAAAATCTCCTTTTTTAATGTGAATTTACTGAATATGTTATATGAACTCCATAAAAAATTTATAGTAAATATTAGGTTGTGGCAGTGCTGGTCGCACTGAATTCTGCATAGCTAATATACCTTCATAAAAGTGACACTTTAATTCCCTTTGTGATCAAGAGAAGAAAAGAAAAACAATAATCCAAACGGATCATTGATAATTGATAAGTTCAACTCTTCAAATAATTAGTCCAATGTTTGCCTTTTCATCTAATTGCAGCTTAAGTACTGGTGGTCTCCACACATAATATATTAGTAATTTAATTTAATGGTGGAATAGCCAACAAAAGCAAGTTGATTTTAAGCTTTGGTTATGGCAAACCTTATGCACTAGATCCCAATTACAATGATTGAGGAACTAATGATGTTAGATGATAGAGACATTTTAGGTTGTAAGTGAATTTAAAATGTTGCTAAGTACATTCAAATGTTCTCTCGGAGCGGCTAATTAAGTCTTATTATAAGCTTCTGATATTATCTAGGAAGACTAGTATGTGCTACCAAACACTGATTTACAGACATTTTTTTACACATACTATGTTTAACCAAAATAACACCCTCTCTCTGTCCCAATTTATATATGTGATAATTTAATTTTAAACTATGCATGAGATAATTTATAATTATATAAATATGAATGATTTTTTTTACATTAATTAATTAAAAGTTTTTCTTTTATTCTTGAGCATGTGTTCATTCAAACATTTTTATGTAAATTAATTAGAACGTAGAGAGTAATAAAGTTGAATAGGTATTATTAGTGCATTTTAATTTGATTTTAATAGATATTTATGTCCTTTAACTTTGGATGTGCAAGCAGACACTTAAACTTGTATAAAATTGAACAAGTATACACATACATCCTACGTGACAATTTGCATGAGATGCATTCGAGCTGATTTGTATTATATCATATTTCTATGTATTTACTTGTTCAACTTTATGCAAGTTCAAGTATCTATTTATACATAGACTAAATTGGAGAGCATATATACCAGCAAAGAGTAAGTTAACGTGGAATAATACTCCCGTTAATTCCTCCACCACTTAGATGGATGGCCTCATAAATAATCTTCATAGTCCTCTTGAATGTGTGGAGTACTGATATGAAATTGAAGGAATCAATGGCCGAATGAGACAAAAATCATTAGTCACTAAATACCCCATATATACATCTATTATATAATTAATGTAACTTAACTCATAACCCAAATTTATAGTATTAATACTTGATTAATCCATGAAGGAATAGGAATTCTGATAAAGGAGGAAAAAAGGACAAAAGAAAAAAGACAGAAAGATGAGGACTTTGGAGGGCCCTTCACTAATCAATATAATTGGTGCTACCAAATCCAACGTTCCAAAAACGTTTTCTCCATTCAAAATCCCTTCACTAATTTGTCTTCATTTATGTTGGTTAAAAAATGTATTTATATAGATCAAAGACACTAGTTGTTGTGGATTGAAGAGAAGAATCGTTAATAGTTGTTGTGGATTGAAGAGAAGTTGTCGCAGAGTAAGAATTTAAACTTTATAGAGATTCAAAATTCTAAAATAACCATATCAGGTGTTAGTAACTGGATCATAACTTTAATTTTAACTCAAACATAAGGCTTGGACTAAGAGCCCGTTTGGATTGACTTAAAAAAAGTAACTTTTAAAAAGTAACTTCTTAAAGTGCTGGACCTTATTTTTAAAATAAGTAGTTATGTGTTTGGATAAAAGTGCTGCAGTTGAAAAAAAGTTGTTGATGTGTTTGGCAAATAAGTGCTGGTAAACACTTTTTTTTTTATCAAAATGTCTTAAATACCCTTAAAGTTGTTAACATGATAAAAAGTTGATTAATTTAAGGTTTTTATACTAAAAAAAAATTAAAACAAAATTAATTTATATTTTACATCCATAAGTAATAATATTTTCCTATCATTCACATATTTCTTTATCATCACAAATTATTTA
>JAJOOS010007445.1:0-14389 GCA_029582725.1 Solanum chiquidenum
TGGTACCAATAGAATTTAGAGAGTCAATTAAATTTTTTATATAATTTTTAAATAATTAAGTTGTTAATTATTGTAATGTATAGTATTACTTATATTATTTTTAAATATATTTCAATATTATATGTTATGTTTTTTATCCTAATATATTTAAATATTATATGTTAGGTTTTTTATCCTAATTGTTAATTATTGTAATAGATAATATGGAGTACTTAAGTCATTTATAATATAGTAATTAATAATTAATATATAATATGTAGTATTTAAGTGGAAGGTGATGGGGCCCACTTATATATTTTATAAATATATTGGATATTAGTAGTGATTTATAGTATAGTAATTAAAATATAATATGTAGTATTGAAGTGGAAGGTGGTGGGGCCCACTTATATATTTTATAAATATATTGGACATTAGTAGTGATCTTATTGGATGATTGGTAGTCAGTCCTAGACTCTTCTATAATATAGTAATATTTTATCGTGAATGCTTATTTGAATATTTTTATCATTGCAACCAAGTAAGTAATTTTTAAGTAAATCAAACAATAAGTAGTCAAGTAGGCAATTTTATGAAAAGCAGGACAATTTTATTATTTATGTGTCTTATAATCAATGAGACGCAAGTAGCTCAAGCAGACAACTTATAAGCAGTTTTTTAAAATTCTTGCAGGAACTTTCTTGAATTTGCAATTGAGCTGACGACTTACTAGTTACTCAAACAAACATCTCGTAATAACTTGTTTTCTTTTATAAAAAAAGGTTAAATTAATTGAGAGAAACAAATCTCTATTCCTATCTTCTTAACATCTTTTGTTGTCTTTGTATTCTTATTTCATAACAAAATTATATTTGTTTCTCTTCAGTTTCCTATAGGAGGATATATTTTTCTACTTTAACTTCAGTTTCCTATTCCATGTAACTAAAATTTTGATTTCCTTATTATTCAAATACACATATTATTTAATTCATAGCTTTTTTGTATAACTTTAAGGACATGCTATTATTTCAACAAAAAAACCAACAATTTAGATATATCAATACTAATTTATAAAATTAATTTCGACATTTTTAAAAAAAAATCCCCATGTGCGGCTGTTGAAAAGTGGGACTCTTCATATAAATTTTTTTAAAAAAATATGGAGTAGTTATTAAATTAAAAAGTATGGAATAATTAAAAAATTAGGATAATTAGAGGCTTAAACAGTAAACACTTGCTATCAATTACGCATGAAATGACGTATGGGCTCAAATTTAGGCCCACAAATGGTGGATCTGTGAGTGCGGGCCCATCGCGCAGTAGCAACGTGCATTTTAATATTTATATATATTAAATTAAAGTATTAAATTACCTTTCACATGCCTTCAAATTTCAATACAATATAGTTTGCCATCAAACAAAAATAAAAAAATAAGAGGTTAATTTGTTTGTATTTTTTAATTTGACATCGAGTATAACAAAGTAAGAAGATTTTTGAATTTTGTGATTTTAAATTAAAAATATATTAAATATATTATAATATTTTCTAATTATTTAAATATGTGATGCGGAACGTTGAAATTAAAAGATTGATAAAAAGGAAATGAATCATATTTTTCTGACAAATTAAAAAAATAAAGTAGGACAAATAAATTAATGGGAGAAATATAGGAGGAATTACGATGAAAATGTAGATTAAAAGGATTAAAAAAAATTAATTGGCTTGTCAGTATTTATCTGATTTTTAGTTGACTTACACATGTTGTGTAAAAT
Source organism: Solanum chiquidenum (assembly GCA_029582725.1). Classification (NCBI taxonomy): domain Eukaryota; kingdom Viridiplantae; phylum Streptophyta; class Magnoliopsida; order Solanales; family Solanaceae; genus Solanum; species Solanum chiquidenum. Next base: position 1,753 of record JAJOOS010007445.1, read on the forward strand.
TTCTTTTTATTTTATTGGTAGAATTAGTTGGGGGAACTTGAGAGGTGATCCAAATTTTATGATGAATTGTTGATTGTTAATAAGATTTACCATTATTGGTATTTATTTATATTTTGAGCGATAAATATATATTTTTAAAAATAATTTATTTCAAATAGAAGAGAAGAAATTCTATTAGAGGGTTTGTATCTGATTAAAATATTGTTGACGAAAGCTAATCTGATTATAATAAGATAATTTTATGTATTTGTGGTCGCCCAACTACCACGATATAATATGTAGTATTAATTAAATAAATTTGAAGATATTTCATATAGTTTTTATAGTAATGAAAATTATTAAACTGTTTACCTGAAATGGTTATAATTTTAATAAATGGAACCACTGGAAATCAATATCGACTCAATAGATGCTACTTGCTATAGGCTTATGAATTGTCACTTACCTTATAATAACATCATTTTTTTTAATGCATGTGCTTAATGCAAAAATTATAAAAAGTAAATAGCTGATAAAAATGAACTTATTAATTAATAAGTAAAGATGATAATATAATCATATCAAAATAATTTTTTTATTACTGTAAAATAATAACAAATAATGCGAACCAATATAATACGCAATAATTATCCACACCAGCTATAAATCTAGTGCAACTGTGATTTGTCGAAAACTCAAAATAATACTCCATCCGTTCCTTTTTATATGTCACCTTTTTACTTTGCACTTCCATTAAGAAGTGATGTAACTTTACATTTCTACCCTTATTTAATTTTTTGGAACTCAAGTTTTCAATCAATGAATGTGAATTAATTTATTTTGATTAATTAATTTAACCAATGAACATGAATCATTTACTTAGTTTTTCTATATTAGTCAAATGTATATTTTTAATGCTAATAACTCACAAGGGTAAAAAAGGAACAATATGATAATTTATGCATTGATTTTATGAAATGACAAGTATTATGAATCAACTATTTATAGGAAGGGATGACATATAAAAAAAACGGATGGAGTAGTAATTTCCAATTTATTTTTTTATGTAATAAAGCTCTTTCTATTTTAGAACAGCACACTTGGTAAGTCGTATTCTTAAATTATTCGTTAATATTATATGGGGTTAGACTTTTTTATTTTATTTTAAATTTTAATATAATGACTTATCATTTTTTTCTTTATTTATATTACTTTACTAATATAATATGTATTTCTAAATTGTTACGTATAAAAAATCGAATCTTCTAATATCTTCTTAGCATGAATGAGTTTAAAGCAAATTAAGTCATGGGTGGCGTGTATGATATCTAAAATATTTTTCTGTTAGTTGGTGGTCACGTTGTCATGTGAAATTATTCTTAAAATATAAGTATGATGATTTCTACATTTGTATTATCTTATTATTTTAATACTTATATTATATTAAATTAAATAAAAATATTGTCCATTTTCATGTGCTTCGTTGAATTCAAAAATTCATGGATCTCGTTTGAATACAAAAAATTCAAGATTCCTTACTTCGTTTCTTTTTCCCTTTTAATAATATTTTAATTAAATAAACTTATTGATAGAGTATTCAATGACATTGCCTTTTTTTTAATGGATTGAAATATTCAACAACAAAAAAAATAAAATATGCGATCATTCAAGGAACCCAACTTTTTTTTTGGTTGAAAAAGAATAATAATAATAATAATGATTTCATCATCATTTTTATACGATGATCATAATTTCATATTTCTAAAACATAATATCAGCATTTGTTGCATTGACTTTTTGCCAAATCCATAGTTTGGACTTTGAAGTAAAATGTTTAGCATGCTTGTTTGATTAGTCTTCTCCATAATTATATACTGTCGCGTACGCGAGATTTTTTTTAAGCACTGTCACAATATTTAAAAATTAATAAATAATAAATGATTAATATAATAATATTATATTAATAAAAACTATTTAAAACATATTAATAAAACGTAAGTCGAGTAAATTATTAATCAATCCTCGACGAGTTTTCAAAATATTCTAGTGAAATTGGTTTATTTTAGCCTAATTTGACAATAAATAGGAGGTGGAAAATTCGAATTCCTATAATATTAAACTTTTCTCTGAAAATGACTCGAAAATAAAAGTCAAATTCAGCCTTTCTGAGGCTTGAACTCGGGCCGCATTGGGGCGAATTACCATTCCATTTGGTTTGCAAAGCAACGAGCTAAGAAGCTCAGTTATTCAAGCAATGCCATTAATGTTATTTGTAGGAATATTTTTATTTCTTCATATTTTTTTATATATATAATACTAAATTTTTTCAATGAATCAGTGTCGGTCCACATAGGGTGGGTCCGCCCCTGATTATATATATATATATATATATATATTTTAATATTTATTTTTAAAAATCAATTTTTTTCTAAATAAAATATAGCCAGCTTACATGATGAACTTCGCTGCACATTTGAGGTGGAGAGTTCAATCTCCCTCGACAGCGTAATATTAAGTTGGTTTAATTTAATTTTAAATGTTGGTTAATTTAATTCTAAAAAAACAAAAGTAAATTGAGACAAAAGAGTTAATTTTAAGAAGAAGGCCGAATAGGATGGTGCCACGTGGTGCGTTTTGTAGCGAGAGCCAGCTGTTATCGAGAAACTGTACGATCCAAGCTACTCAAAGTTGTGAACATTAATTAATTAAGGGTAAAAGGTCAAATATGTCCCTAAACTATTTGAAAAGATCTAGATATACCCCGTTTAAAGTTTGGCTCACTCGTGCCTTCACCGTCCAACTTTTGGTCTAGATATGCCCTTATGGGTTTTAGTTGGCCAACTGGAAATATCAACTCATTTTACATTTCTTTAAATGCCAAATGGAATTGCCATGTAACATTTAAATTAAAGGAAAGAGAGTCAAATATACCCCTGAACTATTCGAAAAGGTCTAGATATACCCCCTTTTAAGTAAACTACCCAACCCATTTTCAACAAAATCTTTTAAATTTTTATTTTTTTCGGTAAATCCCGAAAATAAGTAATTGGCTAATAAAAAATAGGAAAAATATGAAAAAAAAATATAAAATTAATGCCAAATATTCACAAATAAATATAGTAACCTTAAATTCAACAATTTTTAAATTTTTTTTTCTCGATAAATCCCGAAAATGAGTAATTGATTAATAAAAAATATGAAAATGACTTTATGCTGAATTTTTAGGTTATATTTTTCATATTTTTTATTAATCAATTACTCATTTTCGGGATTTATCGAACAAAATAAAAATTTAAAAAAATTATTGAAATTGTTGAATTTAAGGTTACTATATTTATTTGTGAATTTTTGGCGTTAATTTTTTATTTTTTTTTGTCATATTTTTCCTATTTTCTATTAGTCAATTACTCATTTTCGGGATTTATCAAAAAAAATAAAAATTTAATTTTTTTTGTTGAAAACGGATTGGATAGTTTATTTAAAAGGGGGTATATCTAGACCTTTTCGAATAGTTTAGGGGTATATTTGAGTCTTTTCTCTTTAATATAATTGTCACGTGGTAATGTAAAAATGACGTGACAATTCCATTTGACATTTAAAGAAATGTAAAATGAGTTGGATATTTCCAGCTGGCCAACTAACGCCCATAAGGGCATATCTAGACCAAAAGTTGGACGGCGAGGGAACGAGTGAGCCAAACTTTAAACGGAATATATCTAAACCTTTTCGAATAATTTAGAGACATATTTGACCCTTTTCCCATTAATTAATTATTATAAATGGTACGTTATACTATATGAATACTTCACGTGTTTTGATACGTGTCGTTGTAGGACTCTTTCTCGTGCTGCCATTGGACAACGTGATTTTAATGACAGAGGGGTTAAGGTTAGTTCTCCAAGTAAATACTATTCTCACTCTCACCATTTACGTGACACATTTTAAATTTTGAAATTCAAATAAATTTATTTAATTATTAATATTTCATATATCTTTTAAATAATTTAGATTGTAATTATTGTGAGTTATAATATTTTTTATGTAATTTATATATAAATTTTATTTAAAAATTTTATATGTAAATTCTCGAACAAATTTAAACTACTTGACTCTGTCGAAAAAACAAAATGTATCACTTAAATTAATTAAAAAATAGTATTAATAAAGTAACATCACCGAAAGCGTAGAGTTACGCATCTTATTTTTGTTAGAGAAGCAGAAATTTGTTTTCATTAGACCATTATTTTAAGAAAAAATGTCAAAAAGTAATTCAGAATATAGAATAATAGAACTACAAAACAAAAACAATAGATATTTTCTGTCGTATATTAGTTAACCTTTTTAAAAAAAAATTAGATGCCTCAAATGATTTGTCAAGATCGTTTGATAGAATGTATAAAAATAATATTTAATAGAATATATTAATAATATTTATATTAGTTATGTATAGAATATTTCTTATGAATTGTTTGGTTTGATGAATTAAAAAAATTTATTTATAAAAGTATCTTTCACAATTATGATTAAAAAATATAAAAATATTTTTAAGAATAATTGGGTCCTTAACGATGATAATGCATATATTAAATCCCTTATATTACTAACCGATAAAGTGAGGGTAATCTCGAAGGAATCAACGGCAGTGATATTATCTGATAAATAAAAAAACAAAGGTGTGACTTCATTTAAAACCTTACTAGTATTCTATTTCCCTCACATTTCTCCTTTCACAATAAACAAACAAGTAGTTTTTGAAGCAGAGAGAGAAAAAAACAGAGCTATATGTTTTGAGCAATTCTCCTTTCAACTACTATTAAACAATCTTCTCAAATTCCTCAAGTTCAAACTGAAGAAAAATGGAGAGAGATTTCATGGGGTTGACTGTGAAGCAAGAAGTTCTTGAAGAACCTATAGATCCAGGTAACCATATTCTTTTTTATAACTTCATGTTTTCCCTTACAAGAGTGAACCTTTTTCCAGTTAGTACATGTTTCTATGGAATATTTCTTCTGTAAATCAGCTAAATAGTATTGAAACTCATATAGCCTATAGGTGTTCAAGAATCGAATTGGGTCTCAATCTAACTAAGAGAAATTCGAGATTTTAGTTTCGGTTCTTGAAATTTAACTTTTTTTTTCTTTCTGAAACTCCAAACAGAGAAAGGGTATTTTCTTATTCGTCAAAATAAACTTTTTTATATTGCTTTATTATAGGTTGACACCTAAACTATCACTTTTTTCGCGAGTATGAACGTTTTTATTTCCTAGATGGTGGTAGTTCAGGTTTAAAGAAAAAGGAACCACCGATAGTTAGAGAGTGAAACTTGCGAAACTGTGATAGTTTAGGTGTGTTTTAGTGCTGAGAGCAAAGGTAGTGTGGTCCACGTTGAGTGGGAATACTTCAAATGGGGAAATTTAAAAAAAGGAACAATTTATGTAGGGTTTGGTTTTTAAAAAAAAGATGGAACCTTTGAGGTAGGCTTTAATTTGTTTAGCGTAGTCCATGCACCTTTTTGAATGCATTGTGTGAGCTTTATTTTATGAAGAATAAATTTTTTAATTTAGATGATTTGTGAAACCCCACAAGTCATCTTCTTTCATGATTAAATTATGGTGGGATAGTACCAAGAACATGAATAAACTACTTTTCCTCTCCCATTAGAATAAGGTAGTATTATTAAAGAAATCCCAACTGGTATGGTTTTCCATGTATAATAATATTATTGTGACTAGATGGTTTTCCATGTTCTTTACTTCTGCTTGCATTGGTAAATACAACATTGTATACTAGTATTATATAGCACATGAGAAGCTTAGCAGCCTGTATTTAAATACCTTGAAGGCAAGAACATGTTCACCCCCTTTTTCAGCTGCACTGGTGAAGCACTTTTGAATTATTTATTTGATCATATTGTCTTATTTTAAGGGAAAAAGAAGGTCTTGGTAAAAGCATAGAGTATTATGACAATATATAGATTCGTGGGTCGGCGTTTTGTCTCTCTTTTCTGAATGTATACTTCAGCAATTTTTTTACCAAAGAGTTGCTTATTAATTAGGTAAGAAATTAATTGCATTCGTGTGTATTCGTAAAGTTGAAAAGTTGAATTAGGTATTTCGAAGTTTGTAAGTAAATATAATGTTGGATGCAACTAAGATGGTATCTTCTTCTTCTCTTGTCTTGTGATTTTGCAGCACCTTTAAGAAGTTCAGCGATGCAGTGGTCATTCTCGAACAACGTCTCTGCTCATCCTCAATACCTCTCTTTCAAGAGTGCTCCAGAGGATAAACCGAAATTTGGTTTTGATTCTCTTGCATCAACTGGATTGGTGACTATAACGACAACTGAAGCTGTCGATTCGAGTCATCGGACATACTGTGATGTCACACAGGTTTGTTATGGATCTTCGTGACCTTTTTACTTTTATCATACCAGAGATCTTGTATGAGTACCTTCCCAATTTGCTTGCTTTTCATTAGTTGTTCATCTAAATGTCAGAAAAATATGATGCTTGAAAGACAAGGTGGAACACACTACACAACGACAACTTTCTCTCCTCATCACTACGATGCACACTCTGTGCATCGATCTCACGGAGTCAGAGTGCTCCCACTTGCGAGCCCAGCTAATCAGATTTCTGTATCTATGACTATGCCTGGTCATAAGTCTTTTATTTCTCCTGTTGGACAGAATCTGATAACTACTGTAAATCAACTCCCTGGTGCGGGAGCTCTGGTTGTTGGCCCCATTTCAGCTATTCCCTCTAGCAGCGCTGTTGTGGGCACCACTGATTTAAGGTATGTTAGCTAACATTGATATAAAATGTCTATTGAGAAAACTTGTACTGAAGGGAGACACTGAGTTTGTTGTGGATCGTTATTGGCAGGGGTGCTCCCAAGACTCCCCCAGGTCCTGCCCAGTTGACCATCTTTTATGGTGGTTCTGTCTGTGTTTATGACAATGTTTCACCAGAAAAGGTAAATGCTCTACAACTTTAGGTTCTCGTTGGTCTCATCAATCTATCTTATGTCGAATATCTTAGCAATTAATTCTCTGCTTTTGGATTAGGCTCAAGCTATTATGTTGCTTGCTGGAAATGCACCACCTGTTACACCAAATGCAACATCTACTCTATCTCCAGTTCAGGCGCCTATACCTAAGTCCTCAGCCATCGACTCTTTCGTTGTAAATCAGTGCCGCAATACAACACCTACACTTGCCATCCCCATTTCTATAACATCCCATGGTGGCGCGTCATCTGCCAGAGTGTCTAGTAATACAAATGGAGTAACTATTATCAAATCAATAGGAGTTCTTCCATCTCCTTCTCTTAAAGCAGAGCCTTCCAAAGTTGCCAGTTCCATAGGATCTTTTCCTGCCTCCCTCGTTCCATCAGGTATTTGTCGTGCTTTCCTAACTGAATTGCTAATCACAAAGATCATTGACCAATTTTTTCACTCGTACATTATGTCAGTATAATAATTTCGACATTTCTCATTTGCAGCTGTGCCTCAGGCACGCAAGGCATCATTGGCTCGGTTCTTGGAGAAGCGCAAGGAGAGGTAATTTGGGGTTTGTTTTCATTTATTCAAGTAGTTGATTGCTAGTCTGGTTTCCCCTCTAAGCTTATCGTGTTCTCGAAAATCCAGGGTAATAAGTGCATCACCTTATCCTCCCAACAGCAAGCAATCCCCAGAATGTAGCACTCCTGGACTTGGAAGTAGAAGCCTCTCTATGAATTCTTCAGGCTCTTATCCTCCCCACATAATCAATTTGGTCAAGTAGACGATGCATAGCCAAAGGCGGCAAAATAATGTAGACACAAAATGAAAGAGTGTACCAGAAAGATTATTTTGAACTATTAAATCGCGTTCGTTTAGACCTCAATATTTAAAAGTTTTTTCTTAGATACAATTACTCTAGGTTGTTTTTCCTTGTAAGCATTATCAGAGCTTTTTGTCTGATGAAATTACTACAAGCTTTTTGTAGGTTTTCCATTTTTGCCAATGTAAAGAAGCATTATTTTTCTTCAAAGTTATGTTTTTTATTCTTCTGTTAGCCCCTTTGTGTACAAGTGTGGAAAGATAGTTCTTGTAAATTCACACCATTTTTGTACACACAAGGGATGAATTTCAAAGCCATGACAAAATACAGATGAATTCGAGTCATCTTTTTTTGGCATAAAGGGACAAGGTGATAACGTTGTATTAGGACAAATGAGAAATTTGTCCTATATTTGATGACTTAGAGTAGAATTTGTATTCCCAAGATCTTGAATTTTCAGGTCACAAGAACTCCGTTAGTCAAATAAAGACAATTCTCACACAATTTGTCTGCGTACAAAATAAAATTTCTAAAAAATCTCTTTTTAGCTGATAATATATTATTGAAGGTTTTTCGAAAATATAAATTTTGTCTATATTTTATCATTTTTAGACCCATATCTCACTTGGGGGTTTCACGAGTATATGTTATTATTGTTGTTGGCTTGTATCATGTATTTTTTGTGATTTTCAAATATTTCATGAATTTCACCTTGTTTTATAGAAGAGGCATGATAAATTTTATTTTAATTTGTTCATAATTGTTTTCAGCTAACTTTTAAATTTCATATATATATATATATATATATATATATTGATAAATAATCGGTGATAATTAATTTGCCATAGATTTTCCAAGTAAAATTTGGCAAATAGTGTTTGTCCATACAATTTGTCATTATTTAACAAATATTTTTGGCAAATAACCCAAATTCTCAAATACTAGAAAAAATTAGTATTTGGGTCAAATCTCATTATTTGAGATTTTTTAAAAATTTAAATTCTACACCAAACTTTTATCTTTTACAAAAACACTCTCTATAGTAGTTGTTTGCGTTGTATTACATAACTTTTTACGTAAACACCAAAGTAGTGATGAAATATTCAGTAAATATGAAAGTGATGATATGGTTATTGATGAAAAAGATGAACAATCGACTCAAGATAATAAAGTCATGTGTTTTATATAATGATGTTTGTTGCACTCACTCCAAACTATCATATTGCTCCAGCGTCATGAACACTATTTGTTATTTGTTGCAACAAAGATCCAATTGACTTGTAATACAAACTTATGATTAGTTTTGATAGTTCTTAAAACTTATGGATATAAATCATATTTCCTAAAAAAGTGAAATATGTTTCACAGATATTATGGCCAAACATATGGTGAAATTTCACCCAAATAATATTTAATAAAAATATTTGAAAATCTATGATCAAACATTAGCTAAATTAAAGGTTGAAAAGACAAATATTTGTAGATACATAAATAGTTAATGTCTTTTTGACCATTAAGAAAAAAAAGAAAAACCCTGGACAAAGTAGTGGAAATTGACTAAACTAAGACACAGAGAGAAAGAGAGTGGACCGGTGAGGACGATGATGGATACTGAGAAGCTTGAAGACCTAAAGCATTTTGTGGAGCTTTGCAAAGAGAACCCTTCAATTTTACAAAATCCTTCCCTAACTTTTTTCAAGAGCTTTCTCGAAAGGTACTCATCATTTTTTTCATAACCCTTTAGGCTTTCCTTGATCGAAACAACAAATTGATTAATTGTTTTTTGTTGTTGAATGAATTGATTACAGCTTGGGTGCTCAAGTTCCTCCGTCGGTTAAATCTGTAAGCTTCCGCTAGCAATTCGCCCTTTCTGCAATTTTTGATTTTAGTGATTGCTGAATGTTTTGTCACTTTTTTTCTGCTTTGAACAGAAAAAAAACAACCTAATTTTGATATTGCCAAACAGTTAAAAATTGTGATTTAGTTTAATTATTAATGTGTGCAAATGAATTTTATGATTAGTTGATCAATGTGGGGATGGAGATAAGTTTTTATTTTGTAAGAAGGAAATTGCTAGGGTCCATTATACTTTATGATATTTGGTATTTTGAGAAATGGTGATCGTTTTCGCCTGAGCCAAATTAAAGATTTACAAAGCGTGACATTTGGTGTGAAACGGGGAAATATTGTATACGGAGGAATGAGTTTGCAGGAACAAGGTGGAGAGGAGCATCATGATGAACTGGATGAAGACATTATAGAATCTGATGTCGAGTTGGATAACACTGATATTGTGGAACCTGACAATGATCCTCCACAACAGGTATGTCATGAAGGAGTTAGGTGGATGCAGCTTTGGCGTTCTTTTGTATTTAATGAGTTTTTCTTTGTTGTCTAATTGTAGATGGGAGATTTTACAGGTGAAGTAACAGATGAAAATCGAGATGCTGCTCAAATTTCAAAAGCGAAAGCACTGGATGCAATATCTGAAGGCAAGCTAATCTTTACCTAATTGTGTAATGAAGATTCCTTTTTACAATAATGATTAGGGAAGTTACACCTTACTAGAACTGTACATTTCTGGCAGGCAACCTTGATGAAGCCATAAAACATTTAACTGAAGCTATTTTGTTGAATCCAACTTCTGCAATATTATACGCAACAAGAGGTTTGTATTTGGCCTATTTACCATCTTAATGCTTGTTATTTTGGCTTTGTATCATGTCCTTCATGTGGTCTTTTGACAAACACCAATGTCTATGCAGCTAATGTCTTCATTAAGCTGAAAAAACCCAATGCCGCGATCCGCGATGCTGATGCTGCTTTAAAGGTATTTCAGAAGTTATTTCCAGCCATGCTTACATAAGCTATAAAGAAATTTTAGGTTCATATATGTTTGTGACTGTATTTTTGAGTCCTAAGTCTAATGACACTTGCATCATTTCATTAAAGGTCAACCCTGACTCAGCAAAAGGATACAAAGTGAGGGGTATGGCTCGAGCAATGTTGGGCTTATGGAAAGAGGCAGCTAGCGATCTTCGTGTGGCATCCATGATAGATTTTGATGAGGAGATTGCCGAGATACTTAAAAAGGTCAAATATTCAAATTTCTCCTTGTCCATTACGCCTTCTCACTGATGTACCCGAACCATCTGAATGGTTCACAAAATTTTCAACTACTTGTAGTTCAATTTCGTTGTTTTTACTTAAGAGTAAGGGAAGGAAGAAATGTCTTCAAACTTTAAAATGAATTCTTTGGCCTGAAAATATGGCAGGTTGAACCTAATTCTCACAAAATTGAAGAGCACTGCCGAAAGTATCAACGGCTGCGAGAAGAGAAGAAGTTGAGAAAAATTGAGCGTGACAGTCAGCGGCGTCAGGCAGAACCAAAGGTGTTTTAAAGTGTTTTGAAAGTATTAGTCACTAACTGGCTGCTTTTCATTATTCTTGACATCAATTTGCACTGCAGGCAGCTAATGAAAAGAGTAAAAAGAAAGAACAGCAATCTGAACATGAAGCCTCTGTAAGTTTTCTTGGGTATACTTTTGTGAAACTGCTGTCACACGGTGTGATTTCCGGATGTAAGAAGTTCACTGTTTGTGATCTTCCATGAGTTTCAGCCATTGGCATCAGTTCATAATTTAGTTTGTACCTAAAGCTGACATCCGTGTTGTTAAGACATCATTTGATTGGTTATTAACTACTCATTTCCGAGCTCCAACTTCCCTGCTTAGTCCCCCACTCTAAAGGTGTAGACTTGGCAAATAAAGAGCTCAATTAACTTCTGTCTGTCGTCTTCAACTTTGTTCATTTGCATTTTATTTTTCTGTTTGTCTTGTTTAGCCTGTGTTATATCCTCCTACCTAGTTTCAGCTAGCATCCAGTTGGATCCATTTTCCTACTTTGACCTGTTACCTCATCTCTCTTTTCTTTGTGGTAGGGCATGGCGAAGGGGTGGGGAGTAATATTATTGACAAAAAGTATGACATTTTTTTACGTAATTTGCTAAACACGGGTAACAACGGTATTCTTTGATCTTTACAAGTGGCAAAAGACGACTAGGGAATAAATCTGGATTGTTGAGTTGGCCTGCTATTTAAATTTTGACTCTTCCCTTTCTGCAGCCCCTTTATTACTCTGTTTATAGATTCATTTCTTCTTATAATGAGTTATGCTTTTTTCAAAAATATGATGCAGGATCCTGACTCTGCTTCTGATTTGAATTATGGTATGATCTTCATTTTTCGAATTCACTACTCATTTATGATTTGACATTTGAATGGTTGAATTAAGTGTATCTAGGATTCTTTTTTATCTGTCATGACTGATAGTTCATTCTTGACAGTAGTCCTTGTGTTATTGTAGTGCCCAGCATTTGTTATTATAATATTGACTTTGGAAATATGGCATCATTCTTTTGCCAGTAGATAGTTTATCATAAATAACATATCCATCGGTCTGTTCCTGTGATTATCCAGGTTTTGTTTTACCTACGGGTATACGTTCAATGTAAGCTGAAGTGATCAGAAATTCAAAACTGATATGTACAATCCTCAACTGATGAAAAATACCTAGCATCATGATGCATTCACACTCAATCGCGATGATAGTAGTTAATCTAGGAGCTAAGGCTCGAAGAAGATGAAGGCTAGTTCAGGGATTCAACCGAGAAGATTAGCTAATAGGATGTAGAAGAGGGAAGAAAGAACAAACTGATATTATTCATGAATGTGTGAATTAGTACATTTCCCATGTATTTATACAACTAATCAATGGGTAAAATGACTAAAGAAGAATACAACAAAAGTAACTAACTAACTAATTTCTTGACAGCTGA
>JAJOOS010007447.1:0-14299 GCA_029582725.1 Solanum chiquidenum
GCTAATAAGGATGTTTTATAAGGTGATATAGTCGCCCAATGATCGTAAGTTAAGTTTTGAAGTCAAGCAACTTGAGAAATAAAAAGTTGGCAAAAGTTGGAGTAAGTTTCTTTGATAAATTTTCTGAAAATTGGGTTAAATGTCTCGGAGCTTTTCTCCCAATATATAAAGCTTTAGAAGAACCCCAATATATGAAATCGAAGGTCTACGAGTCTACTTTCCAACGCACTAAATCATTTGTTCATACGACTTCAGAATTGAGAGATATTCAGATTTTAGTGAGACTGCACAAGCAGGCACGTGAAGGTGGGCCCCTAGCCCATATGTCGGTTTAGCTTTATAAGATCAGATTTCCCTTCATTTTATCTCATTATTTTCGACCAAAATAAGAATAAAACAGTCCTAAATCCTCTCTAAAGGTTCCCCTATCATCCAAGCAAAGATGTACAAGATTTCAACGTGGTTTCACCCTCGGAACGTTCATAGAGATTGTGTTATTTCTTTCCTCCTCGTTGGTTGTGATTTGAAGGATTCTTCGTGGTGAAGGAGTCTCGTTTTTAGGTGGTGTTGCTGCTGTTTGGAGGTAATAATTTTCACCTTTCATTTTATTGAGTGATTCCAAGTTATAGCTATGCTATTTAAGCAAGAACACAAATAGACGGCTGGAAAATCATATTTTGATAGCTATGTGATGTTGGGCTGTTTTGAAGTATTTTCTGATATTGTTTTGCTGGAATATTTTTGGAAATGCTTTGTGTGTGGTTCTTGTTGATATGAGTCTGGAAGAGAAGAAGAAGTATAGATGGATATTTAATTGTAACATAAATTAGTGTAACGTTGGTTCTATTATTGCATTGCAATTTTCAAATTGTTTCTTCTTGGTTCAACGTCTTGCGTTTAAGGAGACTGTTTGTTATTGACAAGACATGTTAATGTACTGCAAGCTCAATCAATTTTAAGTGTAGGTTTTGTCCTTTTAAGCTCTTATTGCATATGAAGAGAAATACATGACTCCAAATGTAATTATTGGACGAACGTATAGGATGATGATTGGAAGCGGCGAGTTCAAGTTATTATGGTTATATTGAACAATTATAGGATTGTATTTATACATAATTTTTTTTATGGATTTAATGGTTTGAAGACTCGTGGTTAGGATTTGGTTATGGTTATTTTGGGATGGAAAAGAGGGGTGTGGCGATACGCCGAGTTTTAATTGTTGTGCAGGCATACTCTATTTGGTTGTTGTTGACTATTGCGTAGGCCTCCACTTGTTAATAGCTGCTGCAAAAATGTATGTTATGTCATTAATTTGAGGTTGTAATTTGGAGAAGAGAAGGTAGTGAAACATACATTTAAAAATGGTCTGGCGAGCTAATCACTCTGCTAGTGAGCTCTAAATTGCTACTTTGACCCTGACGTGTTAATAATCTGCCTGTAATGGTTGTGCGGCATGATTTTCTGTGGATTAAATACTGTGACATGATTTTCTGTAGATTACATACTGTAAGGAAGGGGTACAATCCATATTGATACAACAAGACCCAAAATCGAGGTATGCTAAGGCTAAGCACTGCACTTCCTTTGAGCACAAATTTTGGAATCCTAAATCGTCAAATATTATTTTACTACTCTATTACTAGAAAGACCTTTGGTGAAAGGCATTGATATTGCAGCTGGTGTATTTTTGTGACTCCATTATGTTGCTATTCCACTCGTTCGGTTAGATAGGGTATTTGGCGTCTTTATGTCATTTTGTTGATTCTCTTGACTACAAGTCCATGTGTACAAATTCTTATTCTTCTTTAGGTGTAGTAACTTAAAAAGATTAGAGATGAACAATATGAATTTGAAATCAGTCCTCCTTCCTCGCTAATTTATATTTTTGAAAACTTTAAAATAAAACGTCGATCTCCAAAACTCTTAAATATAAATCGTAGGTTTAAACTACTAAAGTACGGATTTTTCTGAAATAATTTCTTTTACAAACCACTAAGGAAACATATATAGATACTAAGTGAAGAACTTTAAGCTCTTTATGAACATCCTCAAGTTTAAGTTGCCTTTCTAAATCCAAGTTAAGTGTTCTAGTTTAATCTACAAGTATATAAGTTTCACGAGTTATTTACATGTGATACGGAAGTGATTACGAGATTATGAGGACAAGAGTACCAATGAGCCAAGATTGGCAACATGATTCAGGTAACAAATGCATTACAGATCCATGACATTACATGCTATGCATTCTACTTCCGAGCTATAATCAGAAGGTATGGGGCCTATTGCCTATATTTATACGTATGATACACAGATGGCCACAAGTTGGCGAATATGATCCTGGTTCGCTATCGGAAGGCACAACCATTGCTAGCACTTGGTTGGGTATGACATGCATTTGCATCTCTATATATATATATATATATATATTCATGACATACGATTATGCAAGCATACCATGCATATTTAATTTATATAAGGTTTGATGCCAGCCATGGAGGCTACCAGAGTTTCTGTTTTAGGTGGTATCTTTATTCCCCTTTTTACAGTAACTTTTATCATTCTATTTTCTGCCTTACATACCCGTACATTTTTATTCGTACTGACGTCCCGTTGCCTGGGGACGCATTTTTGTTTCGTGCGTGCAGGTCCAGGTAGGGATTCTGATTGACCCCTCTGCTAGGATTCGGGGTTCAGCTGTGAGTTGGTAAGCTCCACTTCTTCTTGGAGCTTTCATAAGATGTTACTTTTATTGTACAGTCTGGGTATAATCGGGGCCTTGTCCTGACCAGTGCTTATGTCACTCATAGAGGCTATTGTGGACACAATATTCTGGGTTTCTTTCTACAGCTTCCAGTTTCCAGCCACATAGGCTTGGCATGTATAGATATGTATGTATGTGTGTATATCTTCATGGTAGCCTTGTCGGCTAGCTAGTACCTTATTGTCTTTGGCTTATCTACCTTCATCTATATGACTTACCAATATTCAGGTTATGACCTTAAGGGTTCAGTCATAGTATTTTAGATGTTATGCTGCCCGACCTTCTAAGCCCTAAGTTGAGTCAGTTGGTATGTTTATGTGGCTAACTTGATTGCTTAAGGTGTCGAGTGCCAGTAACGCCTTCTCTATTTTGGGGCGTGACACTATGGTTCCAAAAGTATAGAATAAACAACAGATAATTTTTTTGATTTGAAACTAGACGATAGTCGATGTGGTCATGTTCATGTAGGCAAATCAAATGTCTCAAATGTATATAAAACAATTACAAGCATTGGACAAGAAAGGAAAAGGGTGGATACTAGGGATAAGATCATGAATCCTGACTTAGAAATACCGCTAGATAAATACAGGTTGTAGCAGTTGGTGGCAATCAAGATGCAGTTGGACAAAATAAATAAAGTAAAAAAAAAGTGTTGTTCAGGTTGAACTACTAAACTTTGATTTAAATGTTGACAACTAAGACAAATGAAGCAAATCAAGGTTAATAATTAACAGTAAATGTAACTAATTAGAGGTGTAAAATTATCTTTTAAGGTTTTATTGAGTTGGAGTTGTTGATATTTATTTCTTGTATCACATTAGGAGAAACTGTACTGAGATTTCTTTTCTTGAATCATATTAGGAAAAAATGTACGTGTAAAATAAAAATAAAACTAGCTATTTTGCATGTTCCTTTTATGTCTTAGTATAGAATTGACATAAATAAGGATCGTCCGGTGCATAAAACATCTGCATGAGCAAGGTTCGGGGAAGGTCGGATCTCAAGGGCTATGATGTAGACAACCTACCCTAATGCAAGCATCGGTAATTGTTTCCGTGGCTCGAACATGTGACCTATAGGTCACACTGATACAAATTTATCGTTGCTCCAAGGCTTCTCTTTTGATTTAACATAATATATTTAAATAACTTAAATGCATTGTTGTATATTTAATATCTTAAAGGCATTGTTGTTTTTCATCTTTCTTTAGATTCAATTCAACATTATTACATTGCAATTGCAATGGAATAATAAGAAAACAATTTTTCTTGGAATTCATGGTAAGCTTGTAATAATTTTACATAATATGAAAGCACTAAATAAACGTGACAGAACATGTGGTAAATTGACTCATAATATGAAAAACAATAAATAAACATGACAAATAGACTCATAATATGAATGAGTCTTTTTCCAACTCAATTCAAAAATTAGTTGGGTTAAAATGGATGGTTAAAAAATATATCTATGTCACTTATAGAGACTGTATCCTGATTCATCATTCTTTATATTTTCGGTATAAGTGACATAGATATATTTTTTACCCAACCATCTTAACCCAACTAATTTTTGAGTTTAGTTGGACAAGGACTCATTCATATTTTGAGTCTATTTGTCATTTTTTTTTATTTCATATTATGAGTCTATTTGTCACGTGTTCTGTCACGTTTATTTAGTGTTTTCATATTTTGTGAATCTGTTACAAGATTACCATGAATTCCAACAAATATTGTCTTCTTATTTATTCGATTGAAATTGCAAAGTAAAAATGTTGAATTGAATCTAAAGAAATATGAAAAACAACAATGCCTTTAAATTATTTAAATCGATAGAATGCTGAATCAAGATAGGGTACTAGTGGTTACGCCGGCCTCTTTGTTACATTCCAAGTCCTACTTCGTGGAAATAAAAAATGTGTTGGATGTTGTGTCCTAGAGTGTGTTGTGTATATTATAATGTCTCTATATTTTAATTTGTATGGTGTACGATTGTTTTGATGCTTCAACAAAATCGTCCAAACTCTTATATCTAGTTTCGTTCATTCCCTCTTCCCTTTTCTTTCACTCTTTCTCCAAAATACATATTCTGACCACTATTTCCTCTTTGAATTGCTTGGTGTCTTCTATATTAATAAATGGCTATCATTGAGATATTATTTTTCTACTTTGTGGATGGCTATAACTGCGTAAAGATCCACACTTTTTATAGGATAGAAACCTATGAGCTTTCAGGGTTAATTTTTTTTTGTTTCTGAAGTTCTTATAATACTAATTAATACCACAATTAGAATTTATAGCAATCACTTTACCACACAATATTTTGTAAGATGATCATAGAGCTGATATTATATATAGTAGTTAGTACCAATGTGCATTTTGCTTCGAAATGAAAACAATTGGTACTTAATCGTTTATGGAACAAGTACTTCACAATGTATTTAAGAGATTCTTGGAATCCTAATTATATACCAACAAAGTCAATAGATAATAGAAAAAATCACATTTCAGAGATTCCATTATTTCATAGAGAGCTAGTCTAGATGTAAAATGTGAATGCACCAACCTCATAAGAGATGAAACATAAAAGTAAATTAATTAGTGCATGGGGATTTTCTTTGATCCATCACTTCCACATTTTTTCACTAGCTCAATAAAAGATTTTTATTGATTTACCATCTATGCAACACAAAGCTCATTAAAGTCTAAAGATGAAACATACAAAAAAAATTGACTTAATAACATAAAAACTCCATAACCTTCTATTCTGTGGTCTAAATTCTCAAATGAATGGATGAATTAAGACAAATAACAACTGACTTAATAATTCGAAGACACGAACACTAATAAAGTCTTCTTCAAACATAGATCCAATTTTAAGAGCTACAATTCCTGACTCTATAATATTTATGAGTTCAAAAACTCTCCTCCTCTTCTGGCTCGGAGAAAATCTTTAAATCAAACTTGAGATGCTCAACTATAATAATACTTTTTCTCTTTTTGAACTTTCTCCATCCGTAAATTCATTTCCACCAACATGTGTTTATTTGGATGTATTTCAGCCAGGTGTATGATCTTATACATTAGTGTTTATTTTTTTCTTTCTTATTCAATGCTTGTAATTCTTTACGGAGATCTTCAAATGTCTCTGAATAATTTGATTTTCCCTTAATATGATAACATTAGCAATCCTCTAATTTCAGTTCAAATTATTTATCAATTATTTTTTCTCTACTTATGGTACCATAGCAACATTGTTTTCCACTTGGTGAAAATAGCATAAGACCAACATCTGCTTCGATCTGAGTTGCAAGTTTATATGCATCCTGGAACAAGGTTCTTTTCCTTTTTGAGGAACTAAAAATGCATGCTTTCTCAGACTCAGACAACTTTATTTCAATTGTTTGTTTACCTTGAATTGAAGTTGATTGAGTCTGTGAAATCACACACTGTTAGTTTCTCGAAAAGGAAAAAGACTTTGTTTCATGATGCATATAAGCTTTCAACTTAGATCGGAATGGATATTTCTTTTATGCTCTTTTCACCAAGTGGAGAACTATGTCCCTATGATTCCATAAGTATAGAAAGAATAATTGACAAATTTTTCAAAGTAAAACCAAAGGATCACCAATGTGAGCATGTTGAGGGTAGATCGAATATATTTGAGGAATTTAAAGATCTCCATAAATAAATTCAAGCATTAAACGAGAAAGAAAAAAATGAATACAAATGTATAAAACCGTGCACTCTAACTCAGATATACCACTAAGATAAACACATGTTGGAGAAAAAGTCTGGTAATGAAGTTGTGGGTTGAGAAATTAAAAATAGAATTAGTAAGTTTTGTTCTTCTCGAGTTACTCAAATTGGATTTAGATGTTCTTCTTAAGCTAGAAGGTGAGAAGAGTTCTTGAACTCATCATTTCTATTGATATGGTAATTGAAGATCTTGAGTTTGGGTTTTTGTTTAGTGTTCATTTTACCAGCTATCAAGTTTTTTAATATGATCAATTCTTGTTTTTGTTATTAATTCAATTGTTATTAGTTTTAAGTCATCCATTTATTTGAGACTTTAGATCACAAAAACTAAGGTTATGGAGTTTTGTATTATCAAGTTAAGTTTTTCCTTTGTTTCATATCAAGTCTTTGATAATGCCTTTTGTTCTCTACATTGACAAACCAGTAAAACCTCTTATGACCGATTAAACAATGTAATAATGATAGATAAAAAAAAACCATTGTGCACTCATTAATGTTCTTTCATGGTTTCATATCCGGTGGAAGTTTGGTTCATTTACATTTTACACCAAGGCTAGTTGTCTAGCTCTATGAGATGGTTGAATCTCCATAAATATGTGTTAATCTAATACCCATTGATTATAGGAGGTTGGATGCAGTTTGTAGAGAATCATTTATTATTGTAGATTCTTTACATTTTTTCTATACTGCTGATATATGGGCAACTGTTTTGGCCATGTTTATGAAGGAATATGTTTACCTTTTAAAAAATAAAATAAAATATATTAACCATTGACGGTTTGTATTATTTTTAGCATAATAGAATGTTGAATAAGAATGAGTATTAGCAATGCAGGTAGTAACTATTCAAAGATATTCAAAGTAAGTAATTCGTGTATAACAATTTTTACATTATTAATTACCTTATAACAATCCCTTTATTATTAATTACCTCACACACAATCCATTCCTTACAAATTTCCACAGAAATAATGTCTATTGTAGTTGAAATTGTGGTAGCAGGATGTATGACACCGCTGGTTAGTCAGGGGTAGAAAATTGGATGTTCGGATTTTGATGGTACAAAATCCAAATGGGATGAATCAATAAATGAGTCATTGTCTACCTCGACTCAAAATTTAGTTTAGCTGAGATGGTTGGATCAAAATAAGCTTAACAATGGGTCATAACGCAATCTGTCCAACTCTTACAAAAATTTAATTTATTCATTTTCTTATAATTTCAATAAATACCGAGCAAAACTAATACAATTTCTTTTCCTACATTATTATAGCTATATTCTATCGTATCAAACAAAAACAAGTTATTTACATTTAAATATTTCATAGTTTCTCATGGGCCATTTTAGGTGTCATTCTTAACCCAAAAAATTTCACTTTTAAATGGATTGAGTTTTGGTGGGTCAAGATGGACTGGATTAATAAGTGAGCGGGTCAAGAACTCACATGTTCAAAAGATTTATGTTTTGGAGATGAAGACGTTGAGATGGTTGTGTGGGTATACTATGAGTGACAAGATGAGTAATTTGGTTATCTGAGAGAAAGTTTGAGTGGCCTCTATGGTGGAAAAAATGAGTGAAGAGAGAGTGAGATGGTTTTGGCATGTGCAGAGGAGGGGTGCTGACCCATAGTGAGGAGGTGCGAGAGGCTGGTCCTAGGGGGTATGAGGAAGGGTAAGGGTAGGCCGAAAAAGTATTGGAGATAGATGATTAGACAAGACATGGCAAAACTTCATATTACCAAGGACATGACTTCAACAAGAAAGGAGTGGAGGTCGCGTATTAGGGTAGAAGGTTAGTAGGGATGAAGTGTTATCTTGGATTGCTTCACTCATTAGAATACATGAATAATGAAAGCTAAATTATAATTTGCAAATATAAATCGCCTTCCTCTCGTCTTACGAAATTACACTTAGATTTACGTCATAGATCCCACAATCCCAGTTGTGGTATTTAGCCACTCATGATTTCACGTAAACATACATATTTGTATAACGAAAACATGATAAGAAAGTACTTACGAAAATATGCAAAGTCGATAAGCACTAGATAAATCGAAACCAAAAAATCCAACTTCGAAGCTTGATTCAATGTTAAAATCGAAAATCAAAAGCTAAGAATATTTGAAACTTTGTCGTTCGTACCAGAGATGATAAGATAAAACTCAAAAACAACCCAATTAATTCAAATAGAATGTTTAAAAAGATTCCTACTCGAAGTAGGACTAATCTGTCGTGCAGCTTCACGATTGCCTCCACGATCCGTCAAGGGCCCGTGAAGCCCTTCGTGGTCTTCATTTGCACTCATCCAAAATAGTGTCTTCAAGGCCTGTACACTGGATCATCACCACGGACACCACCACGATTCATGACAATGACCACGGTCCTTATAGTTGTCCGTGGACTTCACTTGACCAATTCAATCTTCAACTTTTCAATACCCAAATCACTGGATCATCTTCACGACCATAACCACGGACCGTTGTGAGGACCACGGCCCATGAGGTCATCCGTGGTCTTCACTTGGTTCAATCATCTTTCAGCTCTTCCAAGCCTAAGCATTGGTTCAACTCTACGAGCAGCTCCACAATCAGTAGTGAAGACCACGGCCCGTAAGGTCATCCATGGTCTTTACTTTCTTCAATTCACTTTCATTGAATTTTCTTATTTTCTATCTTATTTCACGTCCACCTATTTCAACTGTACAAACACTACCAAACATATCATATCCACATAACTACACCAAATTTTAGTACTAATTCTTAGTTTTCAAGCATCAAATGTGCCAAGATTTCGCGGTACATCAATAGGTGTAGTACCTTTCGTGTCGTACTCTTATACTTTTTTATCATATGTTGTTTATTGTATTTCAATTTGCAAACTATTTGTTTTTGTCATTGTTTCTCTCTCATTGATATTACACTACTTTTCCTATTGACCGCTCTTCTTTCTCCATTGTTTTCTTCTTCTTTTACTTGGGTTTGATGCACTTGAACCTAGGTTTTTCGGAAACAACCTCTCTACCTCTACGAGGTAGTGGTAAGGTCTACGTACACTCTACCATCCCAGACTCCACTTGGTGGAATTTCACTTGGTATGTTTTTGTTGTTGTTACATCAGTCGACACTTTACATCCTGGATTCTTTGGTCATTTTCTATGGTGAGGTTACTGGATGCTTGAGCACCATTGTATTTTTATAGACACGCTATTTTTATTTTCAAAAGTAATAATAGTATGCAAAGATATTGATTGAGCACCGAATCGTAGAAAATAGTTTTAGATAAAAGGCTATTACGCATCCCCAACTTAGCAATCCTAGGTCTGCTGCTCGTGTGGTAGTTCATAATTGTCAGACCTAATTTTTGTGGTTATATTTTGGTAGAAATAGATGCTTTTTTTTATAGAAGCATGGCTACTTCTTACTTCAAGACCATTAATACGAAGCAAAGTGAATGATCTCCAAGGACTACAAGCAATGTTCATAAAGAGGGAAGCATATGAGGAACATGAATGGAGCCAAAAGAAGACATACCATGTGTGGGAGGTCCAAAAAAGCAAGGGCGTGTAGGATGACTTGCTGCCTATTTTGGCGATGCCAAATAGCTCGCCAAACAACTTTGGCACAGCGGCAAAGTGAGGCTCACCATCGGAAACTTGGCTAGAGGAAAGCCAACTGCATTTTGGCCACGTTTGGGCCTTTTCCTAAATAAGCCACTTTTGGGCTATGTGTGTAAATGCAAGAGTATATATAATTTCCTTAGTAATTTTATTCCTTAGTTTTGATGAATTAAGAAATTGTTTAAGAAGCCACTTTTGGGCTATGTGTGTAAAGGCAAGACTATATATAGTTTCCTTAGTCATTTCATTACTTAGTTTTGATAGATTAAGAAATTGTCTTGGATATTGTAGTTGATAGCCATAGCTTAAGCATTTGGGGGGATTTCCCAAATTAAATTCGCAATCAATAGGTGGATTCCTATTGGTTTAGAGTAGTGATTATGAGTGACTTTTCTTGATTGTTTGTTAACTTCTTCGCTTAATTAATCTAGTTCATCCACTGTGGATTCATTTGGTTGTTGTTTGATTGATTCAATAAGGTTATTGATTGTTTATTGAGTTCAATTGGGAAGCGAGGGTGTCAAGTCCCTTGTTGTTTTCCATAAACTCAATTGATTTGTTAATAATCCACATATCTTTTCTTTTATTTCAATTTATGCATCGATTCGAATTCTAATAGATGTGGTAGGTATTAGGATAGAGAATATAGGAACAACAATAGAGGAGATAGGTATGGGGACCGAGGAGATCAAGACTGAGTTTTAAATATTATCAAATTTCCACTTCCAAAATTTAAGGGAACTAGTGACCCGGAAGACATCCTTGAATGGAAAATGCAAAGTGAAAGGATCTTCCTCACCAACATCTCCGAAGATACAAAAGCGAAGTATTACCTTTCTCAATTTGAGGGATATGCTTCTACATGGTAAGAATAATAGAAGCGGGAAACGGAGAGTCAGCACATCTATGAGTTGCATACGTGGCAATAGTTAGTAGCTCTCATGGAACAGAGATATTTGAATCTAAACTATCCTCAAAAAGCTCTCAAGAAGAGTGTATGCTATGACAAGGTACTAGGTTTATTGAAGATTACTATGAAAAATTTAAGAACTTGAGAATGAAGTCCAAGCTTGAGGAGTAAATGCAATGCATGGTGATACAGTTCGTAGCCAAGTTGAAGCATGACATCTTGAGGCCCTTAAAGCTTAAACACTACAAAAGTCTTGAATCGGCTTTCCATGATGCCTTGAAGGTAGAGGAAGACTTGAAAGATAAAAAGTCTTACAAAGCTAAGATTTCATTAACATCCTCATGAAGCAAATGTAATGACATGTGGAAAAAAACTCCTCGGGAACAAGTTAAGAGTAGTTGTCAAGTCAAGCAAGATAAGATTGACTACTAGACCAAAACGGATGACAAGCCATAAAGAGGTACCTTTGTGAAACCTAATGCTCCTCGACCTTCTACTATTCAATGATTTAGGTTCCAAGGAATTGGGAACATTGCAAGTGAATGTCCTAATAGAAGGGAAATCATGCATTATTGAGATAGGTACCATACCTATAAGGAGGAGTGCGAAGAAAAGAATGAAGAAGAGGGAAATGAAAGTGAGGATGGAGAAGCATCCTTGAGGTTGAAGTGTAGGAACTATAGAAGGAGAATACTTTCTTTAGAGAATGCTCAAGTTTTATATAGGATACTTAAGGCCACTTGAGATGATTAGAATCATCTATAACATCTCTATTTATACTAATAAAATGTAAAACCAAAGGTCTTGCACAAATAACTAGATACATGTATCACAATATATTAGATACATGTATTACAAACTCCTAAAAGACCTCTTGAAAAACTAAGAGACAATATTAGAAGACTTTACCTCAAGGTGCAAATGTATTAATTCCAACATGAAGAAGAACAACTAGAGAAGAGGGTGAACTTTTATTTCCTTATGAAAAGAGAAGAATCCTTGCAAGATGATACCAAGGAATTGAAGGTGAATGTCAACCTCTCTTGCATTGTGAGGCAAATTATGGGGGTCCTTGCGAAGGAAAAACTTGATAAAAGGGAAAATTTGTTTCATGCTAGATGCAAGATCATGGACAAGGTGTGTAATTTGATCATAGATAGACGGAGTTGCACCAATGTGGTGGGTGATAACTTGGTGGATCGTATGCAACTTCCGACAAAGAATCATCCCATTCAAGAAACTCTAATCGCTCAATGATAGTGGAGAGATGAAGGTCCTTTACTGAGCACATATGAAATTTAGCCCTAGTAAATATAAATATGAAGTTATTTATGATATTGTAACTATGCTAGAATGTCACATATTTATCAGGAGGACATGGAAATTTTATAGGGATTGGATCCCGAGGCATGGGAAACATTCCTCTGAAAAGCACCGCTCCGCAAGATGTCCTATCTGTAATCAAACTTTGCTGTGTTTAGTGACCACGAGTGACCTGTGGTAGGACCATAGAGAAAGCGGCTGATGGTGGCTTGTGAAATGTCTACCGGACAACCCCGGACCATAGTGGAAGTGAGAGGGTCCTGGGGTATGGGTTTTGACCGCTTGGAGATCGAACTACGGAGAGTGGTGGCATAAGAGGCATAGAACTCCGGTACAATCTCCTCACTATAAGTACCTGGGTCTCGAGCCATCCAGTCACACTTGTGAAGGTTAAAAAGCCGGTGGATGTCGGGAACAGTGTGCAATCTCCTTGTGAGGACTCTGCGCTCCTCTGTAACAATTCGGGCCATCTTCGCTTTGTCGTTAATCATCTTTGCATCCCGATAGATTTGCCATTGGCCTTCAACACACCATCTGTTTGGCTCATCGGCCACTGCGGTAGGGTTCTCCTTCCTTGGTATGGGTACTGACTCTGAGCTAGTAGCCTCATCAGACGAGGCAACCTGTCCATTCTGACTGGACCCTATGGCTAACTTGGCATTGGATCCCGAGGCATGGGCAGACTCGGACCCTGAAGCATTGGCAGACTCGGACCCTGAAGCATGGGCACACTCGAACCCTGAAGCCTGGGTAGACTTGGATCCAGATGCAGACCCAGTAGCTGAACTGGAAGCAACCCCAGTTGGTGACCCGATCAGTGTGTGCTCCTCATCAGACTTGGAGACAGTGACTACGTCGGGAATCACCTTCCGGGGGGTGCCTCTGGTGGCTCGGGGTGCAGTGGGAGAAGTCCTTGTGTTGGGAGGAACGTATGTTGGACCTCGTTCTGTATCCGTGTCCTCATCGATTAATCTGAAGCTAGGGGTAATAGATTTGGACTTGCTATGTTTTGAGTAGGTGACTAGTTTCTTGGGTGCCATCGTACCTGTGAAAGTAATATTAGTACCAAAACTAACTGTAAACACACTCAAAAGAACTTTAGAACTAAACACGAACAGTAACAGAGACCCAAAATTTTTTCAGACAGTGGCTACAGTGATCATCCACGGCGGGGACCTACGGTCCGTAGACTGATCTACGGTCCGTGGAACCCTTCCGTGGATAAGAGGACCAACACTATAGGTCGCAGATGGAAACCACGGATGTACAGAATGGTCCGTAGATTGATCTACGGACCGTAGTCCACATCCGTGGTTTCACACTTGGTGAAATTTTCAAGGTCATCAACACACGAACCCAATCTACGGTCCGTAGACGGGGTATCGTGGATGCGATCTGTGCTAGGTTTCAGCCATTCTCTAATTTGAAGTCCATATCTTAGACCATGTTCAACAATATCCTAGTCTAACCATGCATTTCAACATTGGAGTGATGCTAATTTGTCATTCTCAGGATTCCGATTAATCATTTTAACAAGTATTTAAGACAAACTTTGAAACCCTAAGTCGAAACTCACATTTAGACGTATAATTAAAAACAACAAGGTAACACAATCACTATATATCGTTCCAAGGGTATTGTAACTAACAATTTTATCATGCAATTTCATCTAACAATTATCCAAGGTTAAGACCCAACTCCCGACTTTCTATATTCAATCTATGAACCAAAATTCAAAGTGAGGGGAAAGTTTATTACCTTACAAGCAACAAGGAGTGGGGTGATTGCGTGACGACACTAAGCTTACCAAGACCAAATAATAACCTCTTCTTTACTAACCCAACACCGGACTTTGGAATATGGAATGAGTTGTATTTGGAATGGAAAGGAATTTTGGGAATGATTGGGGGGGGGGGGGGGGGGGGGAAAGGATG
>JAJOOS010007449.1:0-12997 GCA_029582725.1 Solanum chiquidenum
AAAAATCATTTGCTATGCATAAATCATCTATGTAGGGAGTTTGGATTGGATTAATTTTCCCAACTTTAGGTATAAGATTAAAAGTATTAATCCTCCTTTTTACTATCTAAAATTAAAGAGCTTTTACTTTTACTAAGTACAAATATTTACATTAATTAATTAGATACATCAAGATACCAAAGACAAACAAAAAATTCAATTCTTTTAAAAGATGAATTTCTTCTTTCTTCCTACTCTAATAGATATATATACAAAAAAATTATGTATTTTTAATTCATGTACAATATTTCAATCCCCATCAAAAGATTTTTCCCTTCTATGTTTCCCTACCTCACTATTACCAAATATTACGCAATTAATTGGGGGTAATAATGGAAGTGTCTTTTCTTGAAAATATGTGATTAAACACTTGGGTGATATGATCCAGCAAAGTAAATATTTTGCTTTGTTTAATAGTTTTGATAGGACAACCTTTGGGCAGGCGGAGCTAGAAGCTCAGATACAGGTTCGATCGAACTCAATAATTTTGTTCAAACAGTAAATTTGTGTTAAGTTTAGAATCTAGTCTTTGAAGTCATGTTCTAAAATCCAAAATCCATAAAATTGAAAATTTCTGACTCTACCCCTACGTAAGCAAAAACCTCAAAGTTAGTTGTGATTGTCAACGAGATATCCCTGTATAATGTTAACTAATCATTTGTCTTTATATATTTGTGTTCTTCTTAGGCAAGAATAATCCTCTAAGTTTTTTATATTTTCTTCAAATTTAACCCTTAATAATAGGCCTAATTGGACAAAATTAAATATTAACATTCTTTGATCATAATACAACCAAAAATAGTTCACATGGTCCTTTGGTTGTTTTGAATTTTAAACCATTAAAATCAAACTGCTCCCTCTTATGAGATAATTCAAATGTGGTTGCTCTGCTCTTCTGTTTTCTAGTTGTTTTAAATGTGGTATTAGGTGAGATTTGGTTAAAGGGTTGAGAATAGTTTCATGCAAATTTCCAATCATAAGTTGACACATAATTATACCAAATTATGAAAAATTGATAGACTCAAGTTTAATAGAACAACTTGAAAGTTTTTATCTAGGTACTATAGTATCACGCGGTTATGATACTTTTTATTTCTTTAACACGCGGTTATGATATTTTTTTATTTCTTTAACTAGAATTACGTTGTGAAATTGAATTCAATTTCATAAGAGGTAAGTACGGACTCACCTTAGGCTTGATCTCGTGTGAGGTAGACTCTCAACGTCCCGAGGTCATTGTAAAGACATCAACATTATTGTGCCGGAGTATAGACATAATACACGTAGGACACACTTACTATTGTTATGTAAACATGTCACTATGCCTAGATATTTAATTTCAAACAAAATTAGAGGAGGTAAAGAACAACAAGCTAGATGGTGTATTGCAAATTATATAATGGAGTTATACCAATTAAGTTGACAAAAAGGGCGAACTTTAAATGACCACATCTCTTCAAAAAAAAAAAGTCAAACATGATCTGATCTTTTTGCAATAAATTCCAAAAGATTTTCATTTTTCATAACATTCTTTCTATGTACTCCTTTCATTTTAAAAGAATGATCTTGATTTGATATGGAGTTTAAGAAAATAAAGAAAATTTATCAATTTTATGGTCCTAAATTAAAGTTATGTCAAATATATCAAAGTGACATTTAATCTTGTAGCCTTAAACATGTTATGTGGAAAACTAAAATTAAAAGATTACCAATAAAAAAAGATTTTTTTTAAAAAACTAATTAAAAAGAAAAGGATGTTCATTCTTTTTCAAACGGAGATATTATCTGATTCAAGAATTTCATCAACTTGACTTAAGAGGGCCCTCAAGAGTTAGAGCTCTAGGGAAAGGCCCATTTTTTTTTAATAGAGTAAGGTCCACTTTTCTTGTTGTTTTTGCAGGAGCAAGTGGGACTCTTTCCCATAACTTTTTTGTTCTTGTGTAACTATTTTTTCAACATAGCCATCACAACATCTTATCTTCATACATTTCATCATCTTTAAAGCTACTAACACATGCTCCATAATTCTATGATTGCCCTGCCCTCAAACCAAAAAGTAAAAATAAATAAATAAGGTTACAATATCACACATTTTACCTAGAACTTGGAAAGTGAAGGGACACTACTAATAAAATCATTGTTTTTCCACTGAAAAATATTCAGCGGCTATTTCCGTAGTTATTTTCATTGAATTGGTGTGAAAAGAAAAGAAAAGAAAAAAATAGTAATTGTTTATGAAAAAATAAGGAAGCTTCCCACTATGCATTTTCCAGTAAGTTGGTTCGATGGAAAAATCATGTTCTATAGCACAAATTTTCTACTGATTCGCGGTGGGAAATAACTTTGTTTCTAGTTGTGGGAATAGTCATATGGTAACACTAAAAAACTATTATTAAACTCAGAAAACTTTTCATGCTGATTGTCATCAACTTTATTGGAAAGATGATTAGGCAGAACAAACTATTTAAACTCCAAATTCCTTTTTGGCTTGTCAAGTTAGGACACTGTTAACTTTTCTCCTATCTGTCTTAGCAAATATATTAGCTTCATACTACTCATAAGTATCCATTTTAAGTAAAAATCAGCCCCATAAATTATGCATTTGTCAATTTAAGTTCCAAGGTTGTGTTCCATTCACAAATATTGACATGGGAAGTGTTCTTTTTTCTTATCTGCTGTTTTTCTTGACATCAGTTAGTGTTGTTCTTGCTGTTTCTTCAGCAGATGGTTCATCTGATTCGTATCGCCTTTTGAGAATAAAGTCAGAACTTGTTGATCCATATGGAGTTCTTGATAATTGGTCTGAAGGGACTAACATGTGTACCTGGAATGGAGTGGCATGTTCAGATGATAAATCTCATATTGTGAGGCTCAATCTTACTAGTTCAGGACTAGAAGGTCAAATATCTCAAGAATTCGCGCATCTCACTTCTCTTCGAGTGATTGATCTTTCGGATAATTTTCTTAATGGAATAATCCCTCCTGCATTAGGAGAGCTTCATAACTTGGAGGAATTGCTTCTTTTCTCTAATTTTCTCAGTGGCGAGATTCCTTCGGATATCGGTCATTTGAGGAAGTTGCAAGTTCTTAGAATTGGAGCCAACATGCTGACAGGACAATTGATACCAGAAATTGGTAAACTTTCTGAGTTGAGAGTGTTGGCTGTTGCTTATTGCCAATTCAGTGGGAAGATACCAAATGAGATTGGTAATTTGAAGCAGCTGATAAATCTTGACTTGCAGCAAAACAGTCTTAGTGGCCCCATACCAGAAGCAATTGGCGGCTGCAAAAATCTTCAAAATTTTGCAGCATCAAACAACAGGATTGAGGGAAAGATTCCTGCCTCAATTGGTCAGCTCGAATCACTCGAAATCTTGAACCTGGCAAACAACAGTTTTTCTGGTTCGATTCCTGTTGAGCTGAGCCAACTTTCCAATTTGATGTACTTGAACTTGTTTGGCAATGAATTGGAAGGCGAAATTCCTTTTGAGCTTAACAAGTTGGTTCTACTTGAAACATTGGATTTATCAAACAACAACCTTTCAGGAACCATAAGGCTTCTCAACACTCAGCTGAAGAATCTTGAGACTTTTTCACTCTCTGGCAACTTCTTAACAGGAAGCATCCCGAGTAATTTCTGTCTCCGTGATTCAAGCTTAAGCCTACTCATTCTGGCTGATAATAAGCTGTCTGGGAACTTCCCCTTGGAGTTATTGAACTGCACATCCATACGACAACTGGATCTGTCCGGTAACAGCTTTGGAGGAATGCTGCCACGAGGCCTCGACAGGCTAGAAAGTCTCACAGACCTCTTGCTCAACAATAACAGCTTTACTGGAACTATACCTCCTGAAATAGGAAACTTGACTAACTTGGAAAATTTGTACCTGTTTCATAACATGCTCTCTGGCGGAATCCCAGTTGAAATAGGAAAGTTTCAAAGGCTGCGTGAACTATACCTCTACGAAAACCAGTTGTCAGGAAGTATTCCAAGAGAGTTGACAAACTGCTCCAGCTTAACAAGCGTTGATTTCTTTGGTAACCAACTTTCAGGATCTATTCCTGATAACATTGGGAGGCTTAAGAATCTTGTTATTCTTCAGCTAAGGCAGAATGAGTTGTCGGGTCCGATTCCATCAAGCTTAGGCTACTGCAGGAAGCTTCAAAAACTGGCTTTGGCTGATAACAAACTTTCAGGATCATTGCCACCAACTTTTCGATTTCTCTCAGAGATGGACCTTATTACTCTTTACAATAATTCCTTTGAAGGTCCACTTCCTGAATCTCTTTCCCTTCTGAAAAATCTCAGCAAAATTAACTTTTCTCACAATAAGTTCAGTGGAAACATTTCCCCCTTAGCTGGTTTAGATTCTCTGACAGCTCTTGACTTAACAAACAACAGTTTCTCTGGTCCTATTCCCTCTGAGCTAGCTTTGTCAAAAAATCTAACCCGTCTTCGCCTTGCTAATAATTTTTTCACTGGAGAACTCCCTTCTGAATTCGGACAACTTGAAGATCTCAGGTTTCTTGATTTATCATTCAACAATTTGACAGGAAATCTACCCCCTTCCCTTGCTGGTCTTAAAAACCTTGGTCATTTTCTCCTTAGCTCTAACCAATTCTCGGGTGAAATTCCCACATGGTTAGGAGGCATAGAAGATCTTGGTGAGCTCGATTTTTCGTTCAACAGCTTCACTGGAACAGTTCCAACAGAACTTGGAAACTCTCCAAAATTACTCAAACTTTCTCTAAGTTACAACAGATTATCAGGCCCCATACCACCAGAACTAGGCAATCTCACAAGTCTAAATGTCTTGAATCTTCGAAGAAACAATCTCTCTGGTTCCATCCCTTCAACTCTTCAAAAATGCCAAAAGCTCTATGAGCTAAGGCTCTCTGAAAACAACTTAACAGGCTCAATCCCTTACGAACTTGGTTCTTTATCCGAATTACAAGTAATACTAGACCTCAGCAAGAATCACATTTCAGGTGAAATCCCATCATCACTTGGAAACCTTGTAAAGTTAGAAAGATTGAATCTTTCATTCAATCAACTTCAAGGAGAAGTCCCACAATCACTTGGAAGGTTATCAAGTTTGCATAGACTCAATCTTTCATATAATCATCTCCAAGGCCAAATCCCTTCCACATTTTCAGGATTCCCACTAAGTTCTTTCATGGGAAACAATCATAACCTATGTGGCCCACCATTGCTATCTTGTTCTGAATTAAAGGAACATGAGAGAATATGGGAGTTGTCAAAAGCAAGTGCTGTAGGGATAACAGCGGCTATTGTGTTAACAGCAACAGTTATATGCATGGTTCTGCTTTATATCATGCTGAGGATTTGGTGCAATTGGAGAAAAGTTACAATTTCTTGCTCAGAGACTGGTGGAATTGAGAGTAAAAGTAGACAAGGGGAAAATTGGGTATATGGAGAAGAGATCAAAAGTGGACAATATTGGAATACAACATCATTAGTTTCATCAAAAGAGAAGCAAATATCTAAAGGGACTTGCATGTTTAATCTTAGTGTAAGTTCATCAGAGAGCACAGAAAAACCTCTAGTTTAAATTAAGAGGTGTTTTGTTTTGTTTTGTCTCTCTACTTTGTAAATTCTTTTGTCATGTGTTGAGATAATTTGTTTATGTGAGGGTTTTACATGTAAAGAACAATTACCTTATGAAAACTCTCATCAATTCAAGGGCGGTACGCGTGAATTTATGATCTTTCTCTTAAACTAGATATTTTATGTATATGTTTTTTATCTGGTGACACCTATGCTTAGAAAAGGTTAAATAGTGTACTTGGATGAATGTGGAGTTATTTACCTAGAGGAAAAGGGATCAATTGTCACTAAATATAATACTTGCTCCTTCGTTAATTTTTATTTATCCAATATAACATTAATTGTTTATTCCTCAAATTATTTCTAAAATTACCTTAAAACTAAACATCAATCAATATATATATCATATAAAATATTCGTATTAATAAGCATAGAGTATTTTTTTTCAATAGTGAACTCATATTATAAAATTCTAAATCCGCCTTTGTGCCAGCCAGGAGAGACTCATGATTATGAGTATAGTAAGATATGTTTATTATATTATCTACCACATGGTGAAGAAAATTAAAGAGCAAATGAACCGAACCATTTTGCTTTCATTTTCTTAAGGTACTTTTGGGATGGTGTAAACAGTTCATTGGCCAAAATATCAGTGGGAAATAATACTTTTTAGATTTTTTTGAAATTTGATTAGATATAGAAGTTGGCAGCATATGATAGTTGTTGACGGTGGGTTGTGCGGCGGAGCCAAAAATTTTACTGGATTATACGAAATATATATTTATGTGTAATTAACTATATATTAAAATTATTATAAGTACTATATATGAATTCATAATTTTTAAAAAGAATGAATTTATACTAAAACAAATTTAAGATTGAACTTATAAAATTAAATTCTTAATTGACCTCAGCTTGCATGCTTTTCCTGTTAGAAAAGTGTCAAATGTTGTGCAGAAATGAGAAATGGTGAAATAAAATAGACAAATGAAATTTGAAAAGAGAACTTTTGTGTTTATATTTAGAATTATTTCTTCTAAGCTTTTATAGAGTTGAGAAAAGAGTCTCTCTCAAGTTTAGACCTAATTAATTTACTATTTTCATTATTTATTTTTCGCGTAAAATTTTAATTTAAAATTCATGATTTTTAAAAGTTTCTCAAACGGTAACTAAATTCTTGAATAGACTCTGTCTTTAACGAACAAGTATATCTGCATCCAATCTCGTCACCAAAAATTTCAAGACTTCACCTCAGTTTTTCACTAGAAAAATCAAGAAGTATCTTTCATTCAAAGATATTAGCGTAAGTATCCAGTGTGATTTCGCTCCGCCATTTTTCTTATCAAAGTCTTCTAATTTGCATTGTCACTATAAACATTCTTCCATTTTATTTTGAGAGAAAGCAACACAATTCCTTAACAACAGGAGTTACAAATCCTTAAGGACACAAACAATGTATGGGCTCAAAATATGTTTTTGCTTCTTCTACTCTATTACAAGATTTGGAAACAAAAACTGTTTTTTTTTTTAAAAAACGGTTCGAATAAATAACAGCTATAACTTTGAGTAATTGATTACATTATATAAAATTTTCCTTTATTTAAAAGAAATTAAATTCACTAAGCAAGAAGATGCTTGACTCTTGTGGGATAATGGCCCAATGGGCTTATTTTATCTGAAAGTTCCAGGCCCAGTAGAAGCCCATAAACTGTACCGAAACCTATAAATGTAAGAAAATCCTTGTCCGAATGGGAATAGGAACATGTAGTTCCTTAAACTCCCTCTTTATGAGTCTTGCCGTTTATTTCTAATCGGAGGCTTCTCTTTCTCCGGCGGCGGCAACGGCAACGGCAACGGCAACGGCGAAAGTAGATTTGTAGAAATAGTTGAACATAAGTTTGCAATACTCTGTTTGTTTCATCGGATTCGACTCTCCGTAAATCTTGAGAAATAGAGGTTTACTGGGAATTGCAATCGAATTCATGTGTTTTAGGGTTTAGGGTTTATAAATTGCCGATGTGGATGAAGAAATTGCCTTTGTTTTAAGTTTAAGTATTGATTGAAGTGAAGTCCTAATGGCTGTGAAACGGAAAACAAACAAGAAAGAGATTGACGACGAAATTTATAGGGAAAATTGGTTTTTTACATCCAAGAAACAGAAATTTGATGAAGTATTTGGGGCTGGATTCAAAGATTTTAGCTTTCAATTTAAAGTTGAAGAAAGTAAATCGCCAAATTTTCTGCCCCAAGTTCAAGATTACTGTTTTTCAGCAGAAAGTCCAAGATCCCATCTTCATCGTGAGGTTAAAGTTGAATTGAGGAAAATCAATATATGCTGCTCGGCATGTAAGAAAGTTTGCAGTGATCTTAACGAAAATTCGTTATGCCCCGACTGTGGAGTAAAGTCTGATTTTATAGCTGTAATTTGCAATGGGATGGAAGGGATTTATTTTCCAGAACTTCATATGGTTGAGTGTAGGTGTGGTTCTTGCAGGGTTAAGAAGCTGACAGTTGGTGAATGGGAACGGCATGCTGGTTCCAGAGCGAAAAAGTGGAAGGCCAGTATTAAAGTGATTATGACTATGCAGCCACTAGGAGAATGGGTTGCAAATAACAATGGTCATGGAATTACTCCTTTGAAAATAGATAGGCGGCAGCAATTGATGTCACTCTTGCAAGAAAAGTATAATCCTGTTAATGCAAAGTGGACTGTAGAACGTTGCGCCATTTGTAGATGGATTGAAGATTGGGACTTCAACAAGATTATTATATGCAGTAGGTGCCAGATTGCTGTTCATCAAGAATGTTATGGCGCTAGAGAGGTTCAAGATTTAGCTTCGTGGGTTTGCCGGGCTTGTGAAACTCCAGAAGTTGAAAGGGAATGTTGTCTGTGTCCTGTCAAAGGGGGCGCGTTGAAACCTACTGATGTTGATCCTTTTTGGGTTCATGTCACTTGTGGTTGGTTTAGACCTGAAATTGCTTTTGTTGATTATGAGAAGATGGAGCCTGCCATAGGACTTCTTGCGATTCCACCAAAGTCCTTTCATCAAGCGTGCAGTATATGCCAGCAGACTCATGGTTCTTGCATACAATGCAGCAAATGCACGATATCTTATCACTCCACATGTGCTTCCCGAGCTGGATACTACATGGAAATGCAGTGCTCAGAGAAGAACGGAACACAAACAACTAAATGGTTATCGTATTGTGCTTCTCATAATGCCCCAAGTGAGGATAACATTTTAGTCATGCGAACTCCTGGTGGAGTTTACTCGAACCAAAATTTGCTTCAGAGAAGAAATGGAGGCCGAGTGTTGAAAGGTTTGAGGCTCATGCCTTCCGATGCATCATCAACTGAAACTAACGAACCAGATGATCTCTCTGCAGCTAGATGTCGAGTTTTCAGAGCATCAACGGACAGGAAAGCTAAACCAGAACCAATAATCCACAGGGTAACAAGGCCTCACCATCACTCACTAACAGCCATACAGTGTTTAACCTCAAAACAACATCAAGAAGAAAAGAATTTTCCAACATTGAGAGAGAGATTGCATCATTTGAGTAAAACTATAAACCACCGGGTTTGTTTTGGAAAATCCGGTATACATGGATGGGGTCTCTTTGCAAAGAGAAAGCTTCAAGAAGGGGAAATGGTAGCCGAGTATGTGGGTGAGAAGATAAGGGGCAGCGTCGCTGACCTTAGAGAGCGTAAATACAAGTCACAAGGCAAGAACTGTTACTTCTTCAGGATAAATGAAGAAGTAGTGATTGATGCAACCATGAAAGGATCCATAGCAAGATTAATCAACCACTCATGCATGCCAAATTGCTTTTCAAGGATCATGAGTCTTGGAGAAAACGAGGATCGGATCGTTCTTTTTGCTAAAAAGGATGTTTCAGCAGGGAATGAGTTAACCTTTGATTACAGATTTGAACCTGATCAGAATGATGAGGTTAAAGTCCCCTGTCATTGTGGAGCTCCCAACTGTAGCAAATTCATGAATTAGATTAGCATAGGTAGATAGATTATTGACTGTTCCACTACCTAACTGTTAAAGGATTGTGGGGATATTTTGTCCTTCACCCACACTCCAATTTACTGTTAATTTGATTCTTTTGTTTATGCTTAACATGCAAATATCTATATAACTTCATGACATGTATAATAATGAAAGTTTTTCCTTTTTCATCGTTTCCTCACGCTAACATGTTCCATAGATAGATATATATTTCAAATACAATATTGTACAACAGATTTAATTTCTGCCAAGAAGATTGGAGGTCATAAATGTTACAAACTACGATATACACTTAAACGTAATAAATTAAAGAGAAAATTTCACATAGAGATGATGAGATTTTATTGACGACGATTCATGGGCATAGAAGGAGCAACACCTCTAAAACTTGTATCATCCATTGACGGAATGAATCCTAAGCAACCTAGTACCCCTAATTTCTTGTATGGCAAAAATGTTTTCCTCTTCATCTCTTCGGAGAATGCCCTATTCAACGTGTAATGCAACTCATGAGCTGAAATGTCCCTCCTCCTCCTCATCAAGGAGGTTGATACCGATGATGATGCAACACTACTAGCTGTTGATCTGAAGCTTGAAGTCTTCGCATCCTCCTCCTGCTCGCGAGTT
Source organism: Solanum chiquidenum (assembly GCA_029582725.1). Classification (NCBI taxonomy): domain Eukaryota; kingdom Viridiplantae; phylum Streptophyta; class Magnoliopsida; order Solanales; family Solanaceae; genus Solanum; species Solanum chiquidenum. The sequence continues at coordinate 10,255 of JAJOOS010007449.1, forward strand.
TTCTTCAAAAACTTGTTTAATTGATCTTTACTGCTCGCTCTGCCCTCAGAAGCACTTCTGAATAGAAACAAATCTTTCAGTTTCCATTTTCTGTACCAGAGTGATATCGATGATGAAACGGAACACAAAGAGTATGGGCTAGTCTTTGTGTTCTCCTGATTGCTTTCGTGATCAAATACCAGATCAGGAACAGATAAAGATCTCGTCTTTTTAGGCTTTTCGATTTTTTCTATTCGAGCAGTGTGTTGTATAGCTGCAGCAAATGGATCAATTTCCTTGTTATTTCGCGGAGAGAAAGTTTGCTTGAACCTCTGCTTAGGTGATCTAAGTGAATCGAATGGTTTGTAATCAGCTTCATATTGTAATCTAGGTGGTGGCTTTAATGGCCTAATCTTTCCACCATCGAAAAGCTCATCAGCAGCTGAAACAGAGCTTCTTTCCAACTGTCCACTAAAATCAAAAACAAAATCCTCCTCCTCTTCTTCCTCATTAATTTGATCTCTTGATTTCGGAATTCCAGGCCTTTCCTCCCAATTAAACGGAACTTCACCGGGTACTTTTAGACCTTCCCCACCACTAATCATATGGAAATCATCAGAGAGGACAGCGGAGACACGAGCAGGACTAGTTGGGGCACTGAGAAACAACGTGCCATAACGATGTTGAGGGCTTGTACAAGCACTAATATAAGGAGTAGTATTAGCACTATCATCTATCTCCATGTAATTAATCTTTAGAGAGAATGATGGAAAACTCAGCTCAGTTTCAGAAAACAGGGGAAGAAGATGAGTGATATTATAAGTATAAATGTATTAGGAAGATGGAAAGAGGAAGGAAATTGATGATAAATTTGACCAATGGCAGACAGAGTTGTAGCCGCCTTTGGTTTCTGTCTGTTATTATGGACTTTTCAATTTAGACTGCAACATCCTAACAACTACAAGTACTATACTCTAATAAATTTGTCTTATTTTTAGATAGTATATGATGAAATGTGAAATATTTTAATTTAGCATCCAAACAATTAGAAAAAAGTATTATCTAGGCAGGTTCACAAACGTCTATTACGGGTTTACCTAAACTATATTTTCTTGTTTAATTATACACATCATGATCAATCAAAATATTCATGAGGTTTTCAAGTTATTAACGTGAATACATATGATATCAAGAGTGGAATATTTTAAGTGATCCAGAGAAGTATTGAAAACTAGTCTCAAACGATCATGATGCTCGATCTTAACAAAAAGTCGAGAGAAGTGCTAAAACACCTCTAAACTTGACGAGAATATAGGGGTATATTCCACTCATGTTGAAAGATTAGGGGTGTATTTAAGTACCGTTAGTCAAATAAAAGGGTTTTTTTAAAAGATTGATAATAATTTGAGGATAAATCTAATGATTTGCATCAAGTTCAGAGTACACTGAACTATATAACGAGCTCATGAGTACACGGTACACATACAAAACCTTTTTAACATATCGTAATTGAATGGCTAAATGAACTTAATGATAAACTTAAGAAATTATCATTGTATTAAACCAAATTCTAATACAATTATGCATTTTAAGACGTGGTGACTTCCATTAAAATTACATTATATAGAAAGAGTTTAAATAATAATTAATCTATTCTCTAAACTATATTTAACATTTATTTTCTTATATATATTGAGCCGTTTAAATTACGTTGATATTGAAATAAAATATTATAATCTTCTATGTGGTCTTTGTAATTGCAGTTAACTTAGACGCAGACATGCATACATCAATTTCAAACCAAAAAAAAAGAAATAAGATATCAAATCTAGAAGATCTCAAGTGCATAATGAAAGACCACATACATAGTCAATGTTTTCCACTCCATAATTATTACTTATTAGAATACAATTTTTAAAGAAAAATAGCGAAATGCATGCTTTAATTGACAACGTAACTAAAGAATTTATCAAATTTACAAATATGTGAGGGTAACGTCATTTTCAAAAAAAGAAAATGTTTTTATTTATCCTTTTCCTCACGTGTTTTTAGTTATTTGTTTTTTTAACTTATATTTTCTAAAAGTTTTGAGGTAAGTCCAGATATGTGTGGCCAGAATCCAGAGAGGAAGAAATTAACAGCTTTAGGACTTATTCTTCCATAAAAAAAATAATGTTTTGACAATCATATAATAAAGTAACGCGCTACATAACTCAACTACTATTCTACTAAATAATATAGTAATAGTATAGCTTGTTTTCTAGAAAAACAAAAATGCTTAGTTTCGATTGGAAATAATAATTCAAAGTTGGAGTAGGAATCTTAGGTATTTAGGATTTGTTATTTATGGTATTTACTTATTTATTCATGTTTAATTAGGATTTGTTAGTTATAGTGATTCCTATTCCTAGTTTAATTTGATTTCTTACTTTTATAAATAGGGATGTTGTTAGTTATTTTCAATATACAGAAAATATACGAAATCGATAGAACTTGAAGTAAAATTCAAGAACTTTTGAGTTTATTCAAATATATTTTTATCATCATGTCTTCTTCAACAAAGTTCTTAACTTTAAAGACTTGCGATAATAAGAAATTTGTACTGGACGAGGCGATAGCCGTAAGGTCACAAACTATCAAGAATATGGTTGAAGACGATTGTGTTTCAAACGTCATTCCCCTGCCTAATGTCGATAGCAAAACAATGACAAAAGTGATCGAATACTGGAAGAAACATTCAGAGGAAGGCGTCTCCAAAGACATG
>JAJOOS010007450.1:0-10790 GCA_029582725.1 Solanum chiquidenum
AGGAGCAGTTGGGGTTGGGGTGGGTGAGGGTGGAGAGGAAAACTGGGGGGGGTGGGGTGAAGAAGACGACTGGGTTGGGCATGTGGTGATGATTTTTTCTACAAAAAAAATTATTGTTTGAGTTTAAAATGTCACATGTCATAAAATCTGTGGCCATCTTCTTTCTACTCAAAAGTCATTATTTGAAATTTATTTTATACAACATGGGTATTACGTGTCTTTGTTTGATTCGTCACTTCGATACGTCATCAACGAGTATATTACACAAACTTGTATATTTGGGTGATTGTCAAAAAAATATCGAAATGACCAAATAAGACTCTATATAAGGTGTCTAAAATGAATAAAACCAGTTGAAGTGTCTAAGTGAAATTTAGTGTCAACTTTAGGGGGTCATCAGTGGGTTGAGTCTTATTGTTATAATACCAATGTCATTTATTTTCGATCCAATATTAATCATTTTTATAACGGATGCTTAATTAAATAATTTTAATTTTCCTAAATACTTAGTGAATATTTATTGGTTACATTATGAGTTACTTAAAATTAATGAGAAAATTACGCAACTAAACAAATATATACTGGTTAATTATTTATAAAATAATTTATAGATGCAGTTTATTATCGAAGATGCACGGTGTTCTTCCAATTCTTTTCAAGATGATGAAAGCTCTCTATTTGCTTTCCCAAATTCTTAGAACTTTCTATACTCGTAGAGTCGTAGTTGATCGATGACATAAAATTCTTATTACTATAATAATTCATAATATTTATTATTGTTTTTTTCTTTACCCCTCATTATGAATAATGATTTCGCTAAATGTAGGGATGACAATGGGGCGGCGGGTTGAGCTTAACCCGTAAAATTTTTAATTTGTCCCGTCCGTATAACAACTTTTTTTCATATTCAACCAGCCCCATTTAACCCCGCATAGACTGCCCGCATAATTTCTTTTAATATTTTATTTTTCTATTCAAGTTTGATAATAAAATAAAATTCATAAAAATAAATTTATTTTTTCATCAAGTTGTATTAATTTAATAGATAATGACTTGAAAATTTATTTTTAGAGGTCTATTGGGAAACATGTAAGAAATTATATTATTTTCTTATTGAACCACTTTCATTTATTATCTTAAATAATTTAGGAATTTTAAAGAAACTATCTTAATAAATAATGCTAGCTCTATCAGTCTTATAGCATGTAAAAAGTTAAAATTAAGTTTGAACCCGCGTTGCATTAGTTTTTAAAAAATCCACTTCAACCCGCCCACACAACCTTAACCCCCCCCCCCCATATAACCTTAAACCAACCCCCACTACATCTGCCCTGCCTCATTGTCATTCCTAGCTAAGTGTACTTAGGAATTTTTTTAATTAATTATTTTTACAATTGTTCATACTATATATATCCGCGAAGCAATTCTGTGTTTGGATTAAGTTAATTTGGGACAGATGTAGTTAATTTCGATCGAATATAATTAGAAATGGTTGAGATGTTATTAAGTAATTCAAAATATAACCAATAGATGGTCGCCATATATTTAAAAAAATTCATTTAAATGATTGTCCATTATAAAAGTGGTCAATATTCGACCAAAAAATGGATGAAAGGAGGCTGTTTGAGAGCCAATAGGTGGACGGGTGATGATTTGTACCACTTTCAATAATTCGAGTGCATTTTATACCCTTTTTCATTTTCTCAATGGCTATTGAAGTTTTGAAAATTATCGTTAAGTATTATTTTTATTTTATTTAATATAAAATAATCACTTAACTATTATTATTGTCCATGTCATTAAAGGTTTTTTTTTCTTAAATTATAAATCTACTCAACTAAAATTATTATCTTAGTGTTTGTTATTAAAAGAATATATTAGTTTATCAAGAAGTAATTTGCATGTTTAAGAATTTTTCCGATACATAAACTTTATATTGTTTTACTAAATAGTTACTTATGTTTTGAAAATTGCCTACACGAATCACTTTTATTTTTTTAAAGATGATAATATCACTCACTTATTATTATTTTTCTCAAAAAGTATTAGATACCTCAAACGTCTCCTTTTATTCTAGTTGACATGTCACGTCATTAAACTATCATTTTTTAAAATAATGATGAATCTATTTAACTCATCAAACACATGTCTCTGCAAGAATAAAAGTAAATTAGTGCATAGAAATTTATTTGAACATTATACAAAAAAAATTCACAAATAACCTAATACTCTGCAGGTTTTTCTATCAAACAAAATTTAATGAGTTAAATACGACTAATATTTAAAAAAAGAAAGAAAAAAAGGTGTAAGGTATAGCATGCCAACTAGGAGTGTCAAAAGAATATGAAAAATTGATCGAACCGATCAAATCTAATCGAACCGAACCAATTTACGTCATTCTATCAACAAAATTGTGGACTTTTATTTAAGTGAATAACCGTCCCGAACAACTGGAGTGGCCTTTTTAATTTATGAAAAAAATTGAAAAATTCCCGAACCTAACCGAATGACCTTATGTGCATGTAAATATATTTTATATATTAATATGTTAATTTTATATATAAACATATTTTATAATATTTTCAAATATAAATATAATCTAGGTCCTACGTCTCTGGTGACTAGACGACTTAGAGTTTGCTCTTTAATTAGTCTTTAATTAATTGAGTTTAAAATTAAAAGATACTATAATAAATATTATATCAAGCAATATGACAAAACCTATGCAAACACTCCTATTAAATGTTTAAGATCAAACAATATGGCAACAAAGTTTTACATTCTTGACTTCCCGGTGAAGAATTGAAGTGTTTTTTCAAGAACATATTTGCGAAAGTAGTATTTTAATTATAATATATTTTGAGGTGATATTTTAGTTAAAAAACCAAAAATTAATCGAACCGTACCGATACCGAAGAGGAATAGATATGATTGGGATGATTTAAAAAAATATAATTCTGGTTATACATTATAAAATACCCAAAAAATTGCAATGATATAATTTTTAAAAAATAACCTACCGAACTGTCCCATTGACACCCCTAATGCCAACTAGAAGGGGAAAAAAGGTTTTTGAGATGATTAGTATTTTTGGAGGAAAATAGTGATAGTAAAATGATATTTTTATCTTAATGAACAAAAGTAACTTTAAAACTTTGAATGCAATTTTCAAAACTTGAATAAATATTTAGGAAATTAACGCTAATTTTGGGTTAAAAACTTATTAGCTCGTAAAAGTCTATAATGTACTTTCATTTATTTAACCAAATTATGTTATAAATCCATTGAATTGTGTGGATTGTCCATTAGATTTATTAAAGAATTAATTGAATTAGTATACGTACCCGCACAATATTTTAAAATATAATAATTTTTAAATTTATGAATAACTAAATACGAATTATTATTGAGTAACAAAAGTTCATGTATAATCATATATAATGTTTTAGTTTTTCATATACAAATAATGCTAACAAAATTTTACCATAATTTATGTGTAATAAGGGTATGTTCATAAAAGACTAAACATTATTCTAACAACTTCTCCTTCTTCTAATATGATGAAGATTAATAGCATATGTGGCGTGTGTTGAATTGATATATTTGTGCTAATTAATTAAATTTTAAGTTCATAGATCAATCTAAAACCTAGTATTAAAAATTATAACTCTACTTTTAGCTAAAATCTAAATATAATTTACAAAGCATGTTGCAACCTCTTTAGCACACTCTTCTCTCATTTTATCCTACAAATTAAATTAAGATGTTTTTCATTTACTCATATATAATTTCATAAAATTAGGATGTACAAAATAATGAATTTCAATGATCAATTAAAAAAAGATACTATAATCAAATTAATATATACCACATAAAAATAAATTATCAAATTATATAGGAAAAACTACAGAAAATGGCAAACTACATCTCATATTAAAATGTGATACTTACACTTATTTCAATCTAATAACCCTAAAACTACAGTCATTTATGTAAGTTATACAATTATATATCACATAAAAATAAATTATTTGCAGAGCAAAACAAAAATTGAAAGATGAAAAAAACGAATCATCTTCTATTCCTTTGATTTACTATAAGTCTCTTCTTTTATATGATAATGCAATAATATCAATGATAAAAATAAAGTTTTTGAAAATGAAAATATGAAATAGCACTTTGCAAGTCATTATTCATTTTATGAAAATTTTCTCAATATGTTAGGTTGCTAAAGAAATAAAAACTACACCCACAAATTTAAATTTTATTGTTTAACTATTCCTTTATTAATGTTTTCTTTTTCTTATTTTTTCGTTAATTGTTTTATTTTTATTTATTTTGTATCATGACATTCTTTAATTTATTTTGTAATCAAATAGTGACGCGGTAAGAATTTACCGTTTTTATTTTCTATAATATTGCTCTTTTTAAATTTAAAAAATTCTTCATCCAAAAATAAAGTAGATTTAATAGTTTAAACTTTGAAATGCTTTATTATGAAAATTTCAATTATATTTAGTATTTAAATTTAATCTATTTTACTAATCAATAAATTTAGTATTATATTTAGTATTTTTTTAGTTCTTTATTTTATTTTTATTTTTAGATTTTAGATTAATTTTACTAATCAATAAATTCTGTTTTCTTACGAAAATCCACTGTTTTTAACTTCTTCTTTTTAAAAAAAAATCATTTTAAAATTTATCTATTTATTTATTATTAGATTATTATTTTATTCTTTCTTTTATTTAATAGGGCATGTTGTATGGATAGAATTTATTAAATTTTAAAAAGGAAAAAGTAACTACCCATTTCCTACGAACAATTTTAACTTCTGTTTTTTAAAATCAGTTTTTAAATTTAAATTTTTAAATTTACTTATTATATTTAGTATTTTTTTGAGTTCATTATTTTATTTTTATTTTTAGATTTTAGATTAATTTTACTAATCAATAAATTCCGTTTTCTTACGAAAAACCACTATTTTTAACTTCTTCTGTTTTTAAAATCATTTTAAAATTTTATTTATTTATTTATTATTCGATTATTTTTTTATTCTTTCTTTTATTAACATATTGTATGGATATAATTTAATAAATTAAAAAAAAAGGAAAAAGTAACTACCCATTTCCCTCGAACAATTTTAACTTCTGTTTTTTTAAATCAATATTTAAATTTACTTATTATATTTAGTATTTTAAATTGAAAATAACTAACACAAATTGAAATTAATTAAAAATTAAATTTTTAAAATTGAAAATTTTGTGATCCTGACACGTTACACTTTTTCTTCTCCTATTATATATAGATAGATTCATGTATGTATGCTTCCAAGGTGATAAGAACATTTTTGGATAACTATGTATGTACTAGTTTGGTGACCTTTGTGAGTGATATCTCAACACTATAAATAGAGATATCATTCACCATTTGAATGACACACTTGAATAGAAGAAAAACTCTGCCCTTCATCTATATTTCTTGCCTTCTTCTCTTTATACTATCTTATTTTGAGCTTAATCTATACATATAATAAAGGAGAAACATAGACAATGTGATGTGACACCTCTCTATGGTCTCCATTTGCATTTATCTTTTTTCCTCCTTTTTGGCATTATTTTTTTATTTAAATTTGTTATTGTATTACAAAAGTAAATTATTTAATTTTGTTACAAATAAGTATTTTATTAATGAGAAGATATACAACAAAAACTCTTCATATTCTTTTTATTATCCATGACTTACACCTCTTTAATTTTACTTTTAATAATAATCATGACTCCCATAATTTTCATGTTCATAACCTCCAAATTGTAATTTTTAAGTTAATGATGTCTTATGGTATTCCTCTATTTTGCCTATATAAATTCATATTTTGTTTCATGAAGATTCACATTCAAGATTATCTTTTCTCTTCTTCATCATATTGATTTGTAACAAAAAAGAAGTAAATGAAGGTAAGAATATTTATTTTCAAGTCTTTCTTTTCATTTCCTCTATTTTGCCTATATAAATTTATATTTAATTTCATAAAGATTCATATTCAAGAATACATTTTCTCTTCTTCATCATATTAGTTTGTGAATTAACTAACATGTCACAAAAAAGAAGTATATGAAGGTAAGAAATATTTTATTTCATAATTATATTTTTTTATTCAATTGGTTAGCATATGATAAAGAGTTTGTTATATGGAGCAGAATATGCTGGCGGATCTACTTGCAAATGAAGATGATAGAAGATTTTAAAAAAAAAGGATAAATAGAGATTAATATTTTACTTTGAGTTGTATTAGTAACTTAGTTATTTTTGTTAGAATTTTTTAAAACTTTAATTTGTATAAATAATATAGCTACATGTATTGACAATGCTACTCATTTAGTTCTTTACTATTCTACTAGTTTTTTGTTATGAAGCATAGTTAATATAATTATCTCAATGCAACAAAAAGAAATTATGATGATCAAGAGCTTCATTTTTATTATGCTTGCAAAAAAATAAAATAAAAAAAGAAATAATTCTATGATGTCATTTTCTTTGGTATGTAACAATATGTAATTGTTGTCATTTACAATTTTTATGCAGTCACCAATTATTTTATTTTTTAGTTCATTTTTGTATTTTCACTCTTGATTTTCACATTTATTTATTTTTACAAATAAAATCAATGCAAAATTATTAATATATTTAGTGTCTAAAAAAATTCATAACTCATATCTTTTCATTTCACTTGTAGTTTCTACTCTTAAATATTATTCATAATTTTTGTATGTTTCATAATATTTGTAACTATTTAATTATGTTAAAAAAATTATAATAGACAATTATAATAATAAAGACACAATAAAGCACACTTCAATTTTTTTTACGAAATCAGAATTTGTTTAGAGAATCAGTACTTCTATAAAAGATAGAGGAAATGAAAACATAAAAAATGTTTTCAACGTAATACAATATATTGTTATTTCAAAATATGATCTTTTGTTCAATTTACTTCGCCACGGTAAATGTTTAATTCTACTATATACTTATGAATAGTTTGCACTTAAAAATGCATTTTTTTTTATATTTTACTATATGTTTAAAAAAAGATGAGAAAATCTATAATGTTGCAAATGAAGAGAAATATCAACATTATCTATATATCTAATACTAACCTGAATATAAATATTATATACTATTGTCTTGTAAATATGCCTTATAGCTGCGCGAAGCGCGGACAATTTCACAAATTATTTATATAAAAATGAATAGATTGAAAGATACATAGTCTCAATTACGCAAGGAATATAAAGTATTCAAATGAATTAAACTCAAACTATTTATATGTATTAAGTAAAAATACTCCTTTAAATTTATCTATATCTTAGTTAATATTTCTAAATTATTCTAAAAAGTAAACATAAACAAAAATTGTGGAATTTCCTAATTCTCAAAATTGACTTCATTATTCACAATTATTACATAAGAACAAAAGAATTAACTTTTGTGAAGAAAACAAAATATATACAATGTTGAAACAATAAAAAAAAAATCTTGAAGGATAATGAACAAAACAATTCAAGCCTTCACAGTAATAATTTATCTGAAATTTTAAAAATATTATTTAGTTTAAGAATAAATTAAAATTAAATAAATAAATAAAAGAATCTTTGTTGGAGTACCAAAGAAGATTAGAATAAATTAAAATTAAACAAATAAATAAAAAAATCTTTGTAGAAATACCAAAGAAAATTATCCTAGCCTCTAATATTTAATTTATACATACGGTCAATATTCACTACACCATTGAAGATTAATGGACCAAAACAGTAATGTAGGGGTTCCTTTTCCTAGTTTTATATATGAGCTTAATCATATATCTAAAATTTTCCCCAAGTGGTTACTGAAAATTGTGCTTATACTTTATAAATTAATTTGTTTTAACTTTTATATTACTGTTTCTTTTCCTTCCCTTCGTTTCCACACCAGTCTAGGTAATTTAAACTACAACGTTTGGAAATGAGTTCCCACCAAATTGAGTCACTTTTCCAACGTTCAAAATCGATCATTCATCTTCTCCAACTTCATTCTCTATTCATCAAAACAGCAATTCATCACGACGAGTATCGTCTCTCCCAATTCATATCACTGTCTTCTTCAATATCTCTCCAATTCACCCGTACCATCTTCGATAATTCTCCCATTATTCCATCAATCTTCGCATGGAACACAATGATGAGAGCATATTCCCAAGTAGAGTCTCTGAATCTCTTTAAACAGTTTCAAAAAATTGGATTAAAACCAGATAGATTCAGCTTTCCTATTGTGCTAAAGGTTTCTGGGCATTGTTTGATGATTGGAACGGGTGGATCGTTGCATTCCATGGCTGTGAAGTCGGGTTTTGGTTCAGATTTACATGTGAACAATACCATTTTGAGAATGTATGCTGGATTTGGTGTGATCAGGTTTGCAAGACAGGTGTTTGATGAAATGCTTGAGAGGGATATAGTTTCTTGGAGTTCAATGATGGCTGCTTACGTTCATTGGTATGTATATTTGTTTCAGTTATTTGTCAAAAACACATATTAATTATTACTTTTATACAAATTTCACACCCCAATTATCACAATCTATGTATTAGGGATCATATAGCAGACTTTAACTACTTGTGATTCAAGCATGATAGTAGTAATTGTTGTCTTATTATTTACAGTTTCTCCTTCTAAAAGATATTTCATGTATCTACTTATTACTCTGGAATCAGTACATTATTTATGATTTGTGAACCCGGCAATTGTGTGAAGGCTGAGAGATTCTATAGCATTATGTGGAAGTTGTTTAAGATGATTATTATAACGGGAGTGAATAGAATTACCAAAATTTAAGTAGATTTTGAGCATGACAAGTTTACTACTTTGTGGAAACGAGTTCAAGTATGGTTTTGTGAGGAATTTGTAAGTTAAACGTCTTTTGATAGGTCTGACACATTACAGGTCACAATTTTTATGAACAATGCTAGCTTGTAACCTTGTTCGTTATCCTTCAGAAATTTGGTGCCATGGTATTTGTGGTTCTCTTGAGCAATATCTGTGATCTAATACTCTTGGTGAACTTCCAAAAATTCATCCCAGATGTCGATTGTGAATACTTGTTTTGTACCATAAGAAGAAACCAGTATTACTATTACTTGGATATATTAGTTTGAATTTGGAGTTCCAAACTTGTTCACTAGTCTAACTTTTTCTCTTTTTCCTTCTTGCTGCAATACTACAATAGATTTTTAAACAAAGCCTAGGGTTCATATCTGAAAGGATCAGTAAGGTATTGAGCCTTTAAGATTGCGAACGGTGCATACTCTCCTAAAGATCAGGGATTAACAATGATGGAATTTTTTTTTTAAATTGGAAAGGAGCATGTACTCCTGAAAAATAAGGGAGTAAAAATGAAGAAAAATTTCATGGCTTAGATTTCGGTATTTATCTTGGAAAGGTCCCGATGACCCTCTTTGAAATGGGGAATTAACAAAGAAGGAAAACTTTCATGGTTGAGATGCGTGCAACACTCCAGCCTCTTGTATTTAGGAATGCTGGTCTCACTGCTGTATTTGTTTACTTTTGCATATATCAGAGCATGTTAGTTTTTTTTTTTTTAATTCTGGAATCTCTATGTACATTCATGTCCAATAAAAACTCTAAGCTTTGAAACCCAATTTTTGCAAACCAATTCTTTGGATTTGTTACCTACAAAACTTTTGGAAAGAGGAAGCTAGTTCATGGCTCCAATGGTCGTGAGTATTCTAAAACTAACCAGCTAAGGTGGATTATGGACAGTAACTTGGTCTAATAGTCTAACACTGCTGCTGTTTAGTTGTCTGGATTGCATATGGATGGATTCCTATGTCAAATTCTATCTGCAATTTAGACTTGAAAAATAAAGAGAAATCCAATAATTAAGTTTCTTTTGAGATAAACTTTGAATTAAACGTTGAAAGGACAACTACTTTATAATGATACTATGGTTAGTTTGTCTTTCCCATGGGAGAGTATAAGGGGTTTTGCATTTATAAATAGGGAATAGGGAGACAATAGAGAAAATATAAGCAGGCGAAGTCTCCGAACATTTGGATATTGCTCCTCATAGTTGAAGTAATGACAACGATTCTACTTCTTCTCCCTGTAGGGGTCTCCAACCGTTTTGTCAATACTTTTCGGTCTTATTAATTTTCATTTGATATCATAAAAGTGTGATTCAGGATGTCACCTAAGTGCATTCTATAAATTTCTTAAGCCAAGTTCCGCTACATGTGATATGCTCATTTTTTTTCATATAGTGAATCAATTCTTTTATAGACGAAGAAAAAGTTGAATAGTTTGTACCTGACCATATAGAGGAACCAGTTTAATGGGAATTTATGTTAACTTTTCATCCTTTTTTGGCATGCAAATGAATAGTTGCTACCTTGACCTCTCTTTTTGTGTAGGAGGTCTGTTGATATGATTGTCTTTCCTGCTTTCTTTTCCTGTTTAACTTTTACTGTGAGGTTTCTTCTTTTTGTCTGGCTTTTCAAAGTCATAATAGTCAATGTTTTCCTGGATATCTCAGTAACTTGCCTTCAGATGCTCTGCTCCTGTTCCAATGTATGAAGCTAGCAAATGAAAAGCCAAATTCTGTCACTTTGGTTAGCTTGTTGGGGGCATGTACTCGTATCCTGAATATCAGATTAGGTAAATGTATTCACTCACACATTGTTACCAGTGGTACTGAACTACATGTTGAGCTGGAAACAGCCCTCCTGGGCATGTATGCAA
>JAJOOS010007452.1:0-25471 GCA_029582725.1 Solanum chiquidenum
TATATTTATATTTATGCTTGCTTTATTTTTGGGTTTATAGAAACCAATTGAGAGCGATAGTAAGACGTAGTTGTTCATCTCCCGTCGTTCTAGATATTGGACTTAGTATGACCATCTGGCTTAGGACGATGCTTTCTAACAAGGTTTTCATATCTTCTTGTCTTAAAAGTTTAACCTTTAAGAAAAGTGAACTTGGGAATGACTTCTTTTACTTCCTTAAAGAAGAATGTACCCATTTAAGATTTGTTTTAATAAGAGTTGATAACAATTTTTTAGCAACTTAATGGATGCAGATTTTCAGGTTTGAAAGTGCAGATTTTAGCTTGAAAAAATCCAAATTTCAAGAGATTTTGATGTTTAAAAGTGCAGATTTTAGCTTTAAAAAATTCCAGATTTCGTGAGGTAAAAAATTGTAGTTTTTAACGTGCAGATTTTAGGTGCAAAAAAGGTGTGTTTTTGGAACAAGAAAAAAAAATGCTTTGTTATGAGAGTCTTGTGATACAGATTTTGAGGTACAAAAATGCAGATTTTTAACCTTAAAATGGCAGGTTTGAGTGCAAAAAAAAATAAAAATGTAGCTTTAACATGCTCTACAAAACATTTTTTAGTGTAAAACATGTCGTCTTTTCCTTAGTTTTTGAACACCATTTTGTGGGATCTAAAAGTATAATTTTTTGGAACTAACCACTATAGTTTTGAGAGTTTAAAAAGTTTATAGTTTGAATCCAAAAGTGTTTTCAAACACTACTCTCAAAAGGAAGAAGAAACGTGATTTCGAAAGACCAAAACGGATGTTATAAGGCTCGCTAGAATTATTACCTTTTTTTTTCTCTAGTCTTGAAAGATACATTCGGCTTAAGTTATTTATTTCGAAAATGACCAAAATATTTATTGGCTTTACTTATTGACCCCCACTTAGGCCTACTCATCGCTTAGGACTTCTAAATGAATTTGAGATTAGTTTTAAAAGCTAAATTAATTACCTTTAGAAATATATAAGGATACAATAATTACCTTTAGCGATATATAAGGCTAAAATAATCATCCTTTCAGAATATATATTCTTAGGAAAATAGGCCTATATATTTTGTCAAAAATAAATAAATAAATATAGTAGAATAAGGCTCAATAGTTAGGCCTTTATACTTTTTACATCACCCCTTTATAAAGTATATTGACTATTCTTTTTTCTTTCTTTTTTTGGATCAAACGTTGCTAAAAATATTTTAATCTTTTAACATGTCATTTCAAAATTTTAGATATGCCAACAGGTTCAAATACAAGGTACATACATATATATGTCCTACATATAAAGGTATATATTCTATATTTTCTCCACATAACCTATTATTATCTACTATCTCTTTTACTAATGTTATCTATTTATTTTTATAATTTATAAATGCCTACACTTAAATATACATATTACTTTACTACATACGATCTATCGTCAATTTTTCTATACATGTAAATAAATAATAAGTGTTCATTTGTTTTAAACAGCTTACATGTATATACTACACTTTACAATAAATATATTTAAGATCACAAGCTTTATATAATATTTTAACGTTTAGTATCATTTATGATTTATTTTTACTTTTTTTAGAAAACCCCATTTTATATATCTTCATTTAAATTACACATCACATATTACGACATATTTACACCCAACTACTATCTTATTTTTTATTTCACGTCTTAATAAGACGACCGATTTTTGCAAATTCCACATCTATGTATTTTTAGGATGAGTTTATTATGATACAACTATTTTTATTTTATTTTTTACATATGAATTTATTATACATTTAAGTACATTTATTTATTTATTTATTTTAACAATATGATAAAAATACTACTATTAAATCTATTTTATAAGACATATGCATGTCGTACCTTGTATTTTACTCTTTTTTTAAAAAAAACTAACTAATTAACTTATCATTAATTTTTAAAGCAAATAAATAAACAAGTATTTCCTAATTATATTTTCCTAAATTGAGTTTAAGGACTATCTCCGGATAGGCTCTGAGGGATGCTTAATACCTTTCCCTCGAGTAACCAAAACCCTTACTCAGAATCTCACCGGTTTCGCAAATCTAAACAGAGTCTACATTTTACATACATAAAAAATGATTTTCCTAATGTTTTCCTTAAAATTTAGGTGGCGACTCTAAAACAAACAAAACAAATTTTCCAAAAATCAGAGTGTCAATCATATTATGTTGTGAACTGTTTCGACCTGTTCCCAGAATCACGTGTCGTCATAGATTTTTAAGGATCACCCATCGAATCAGGACTGCAAGGTACAAAGCTCCCTCTTAATTGGGTACAAATTGGACTCCATTTAGCTCAGACGAAGTATGTCGGTTAATAGTATCTCCCACAATTCAGCTTTAGATTATAGCATTGATCTTGCATCCAATTATTTCAATATTTATTAGTTGTATGTCTCACTCTTTAGTCATCGCATTAGCTAACTTATTTCAATTCCATGTTTAGTTCAACATTGGAGATTTATCATGTTCAAATTGTGTCTATCTCATATACTCAGTTCATTCAAAGTACTGACCGTATAATCTCTTGCATTATATTATTTTAAAATGTAGGTTCAGATGCTCAGTATTTAGCTTGCGGTTAGTACAATTTCATATAATCTTAGCAACAGAATTTGGTGAGTCCTCATCTTTCGAGGACAAGACCTATTGTTATTTCTTCATTTTAGTCTTTCAGTTTCAGTCAGAGTTAGTTGGGGGCTTGTCCCAAAAACTCATCTCACACTTCAAGAAAAATGGTTATTAGTGAAGGAAAAATTGGTCGTTAAAAGTCTAAATCAGGTTGCTAAATATCAATAACGAGCGGAGAAAATACTGTCATAACTAGTCATTAAAAACCCGACGTTAGAAGTCAACGAATCATATTTCAATTCGGTCACTAAAAGTACATTTAACGACCAAATAAATTTTGATTGTTATATCCTTTTTAGAGACCAAATTTTCCTTATGTACAAGTACTTTTAACGATCAAAATTCCTTTCGTTAATTGTATGTTTGTTTCAATATCAATACTTTTAATGATCAAGTTTTCCATCGCTAATGGCCATTTCTATATTTGATAAGATATTTAGAAATGAGTTTCAATGATCCCATTTTCATTTGCTATTATACAAAAAATTATACTAATGAATAGTATTAAATGTTTTATACACAGTAACACATAAAATATATTTAATAATTAAATTCATATAAAACTTCATTGTTAATTATACAAAGAACTAATTAAAGAAGATAAATCATATTCAAGTTGATATGTCATATCCTAATCAACTCCTAAAAGTGAAAAATTGCAAGCATATATACTTCCTCTGTCCCTAATTACTTGTCCACTTTTGAATTGACACACATATTAAGAAAACAATTAATGACATAGTGAGTTTACCATTTTACCCTTATTAATTATAAAGTGGATGAAAAGTTTTATATTTTTCAAAGTAATTAGTCATTTAATTGAGAGTATAATAGGTAAAAAAAATTGTCCTTTCTTGATTTGTCAAAATGGACAAATAATTAGGGATAACTATAAAAGGAAAAGTGGACAAGTAATTAGGGACAGATGGAGTAAAATAATAAGATGTCGTCTTTAAACTATCCCTAATCAAAGTAAAAGAACTCTTGAACTTCAACTTGCTCCATACTTTCTTGAACGATGCATTCTTCATGTTCAAATTCTTGAGCCGTAAAAAAAGAAAAAGTATATGTAGTTTAGTGAAAAAAATAAACTCATAAAGAAGAAAGATAAAATCTCAATATGTTTACTGAAAAAGATGTAAAACATTAAAGTTTCTAACAAATGACATGATTAATAACTTATAGTATGGTTAAATTTAACATCTTTTTATTTATTTATATTCTAATAATTCTCTCTAAAGTCTAAATGTAACATTGGCATAGTAATTAGAATATAGTTACTTTATATGAAATCAGGTATGATTTCTTAATTTATGAAGGTGGTTCATAGTTTTGCTTTACTGATAGCACATCTGGAAATGGCCATTAGCCTCAAATAAATATTGAAGATCTACGAGAGAATCATGAGGATGCTTCAGATCTTTAATCCGCCCAGAAATTTTGTTACTCAAGACTGTTGTTGAGGCTAACATATTTGCACAACCATATGTTAAGTGATACAAGATAGGGGGAAATTATCAAGAATAACCTCGACGCCTTTAATTGTCATCATGTTTCCAATAAGTGAAGGTGGTGCAATCTAGACACGTTTTTAACAATATCTACAGCCTCTCATTTCTTACATCTTCATCATTATCAAAGTAATCACTTAATTCCATAAACTATGAGTTATTTGGTTCAAACGGCTCCAACAGTGGGCAAGAACTTCAATGTCTTCTTTCACGATCCAAGCCTACACCCTAGATGTGGCCGACACTCGAGAATCATTGTTGGTTCCAAAGAAATTAGGAAAAAATTGATCCAATCATTTTTAATACGTTGCGAGCATTTTTGTAACACCCCGACTTTTCAAAACGTATAAATTGACTCGTATCTTCGTGGAAAGACCAGGAGGGTGGGTAATAAATTAAGAATGATGTGTTATGTGATATTTTAAGTGTTCAAGTGTTGTATTTCAAGTTTTGAAGTTAGGTAAGTGGCAAAATAAAAGTTGGCGAAAGTTACCGTAAATTCATTTTTAAAGATTTGTCTAAAATTTGGGTCACATGTCTCGGACGTTTTCTCCCAATCTATTAAGAGTTATGGTGCCCACGACCTATGAAATCGAAGGTCTACGAGTCTAGTTTCCAACGCATCAACCCGTTTGTTCATACGACTTCAGAATGGAGAGATATTCACGTTTTCTCAAGACTGTGCAAGCAGGTAGGTGAGGTGGGTCCCCTAGGTCGGTGGAACTTTATTTATATCATCTTCTTCGACGTTTCTTCATTTTTCCTTCATTTTCCTTAGTGAAGAACCAGAAAACTCACAAAACCTACAAAACCCACTTCTAGGACAGGCCAAGTTACTAATTTTCGTGACTTAAGTCCTTGACAAAAATTGTTCTACGCATTGAGCTCGTCAACATGGTATAATTTATTTTATTGATTTCCTAGCATATCGTACTTTGGTGTGTGGACATCAGGGGTTTGGGCATATTTTAAAGTTTTGAGGTGTATTACAAACTTATAATCAAGTATCGAGGGGGTTATGAGTAAAAGTCGTTAGACCACGTGAATTCAGCGAAAAAGGTATGTTAAGACTATTCTCTTTTTACGGCATGTTTCCTTAAAGCTTAGGAGCAATGTAGTAGAGTTGTTATCGTTGTTATACTTGTAGCCATTATTGTTGATTGTTGGCTGCTCGAGTGGATATAATCCTCTCTTATCGGGATTCTTATTCAGTAGTGGCGTCCCTATGTTGGACACGACTTAGAGGCTATTTGTAGAGGTTGCTTATAACTAAATTGATCGCTTTTAGCTGTTGGATTGCTATTGTTGCCCTTTGGGGTATTGTGGTTAGTTGCAATGATGTGATTTATGCCTAGAAGGGCTATGTTCTGTCGATAGGGCTATATTGACGCCTAGAAGGGCTATGAGTTGCCTACAGAGCAATATTGACGCCTAGAAGGGCTATGAGTTGCCTACGGGGCCATGTTGTTGCCTACAGAGCAATATTGACGCCTAGAAGGGCTATGAGTTGCCTACGGGGCCATGTTGTTGCCTAAGAGGGCTATGAGTTGCCTATATGCTATATTGATGTCTAAGAGGGCTATGAGTTGCCTATATGCTATATTGATGCCTAAGAGAGCTATGTGCTGCCTACGGGGATATACTATTGCCTAAGAGGGTTATGTGAATGCCTATGGGGCTAGGGGACTACTGATTGGGGTATATAGACTGATTGACACCTTCTGGGCTTATGAGGGCCTGGGTAGGTGGTCTTGTGTGCTGTTTGTACCTATCGAGCTTATGGGGGCTTGGTTAGGTTGTTGTTTTGTTATTTTTGATAAGTTTAGATTTAGGAGCAGGTCAGTATGCTTATCTTATTCTTGATTTATTTACCAGATTACTCCAAAATATTATGATACCTGCTCATAGTCTATTGTTTTTCATACTCTGTACATTATTTTGTACTGACGCCCCATTGCTCGGGGGCGCTGCATTCATGCATGCAGGTCCTGACAGACGACCCAGTAGACCTCCTCAGCAGTAGGATTGACTTCTATCTGGTTGGCTAGCCCCTTTCCTCCGGAGCTGCCAGAGTTGGGAGGTTTGTTAGCTTTTGTTGTATATATTTTCATGGGTAGGCTGGAGCCTTGTCCCGCCAATCTTTACTACTCTTAGAGGCTTGCAGACTAGTGTGTGGGGTTTATAGCTACGTTATGGCCATGCTGGCCTAGTTTGTTGGTTTGTTGAAGCTTGTTAGTTGTGTGATGCATTGTCTTGATATACCTACTTTCAGTTTCGGTATAGAGATCATGGTGGCTTCGACGATCCAATCAGGACTTCTGCGCTAGTTGACTATTTCTTTATATGAACTCTTGGGAGTAGCTATTTCTTTTATGGATCTGTTTACAGAGGCCTTGCCGGCCGAGAGCTTAATTTTAAGCCGAGATATACTTGTTTGTTTTCTTGACTGTGTGTGGCTGCCATGCGTTAGTAGCAAATGGTTCAACAGGATCGGCTCGAGCCTGAGTTTTGGCATTAGGAGCCAGTTGCTCCCCTTGAATTTGGGGCGTGACAATTTTTTTACCCTTTCCCTAGGAACAACCGCAAGAAAGAAGAAAAAAGGAAAAAGGAAAAAAAAGAAAGAATAATGAGGTAAGTGGAGAATATTATGACTTTATGAGTGTTCAAACTTAAATTGCAATAAAAATTTATGTCTTTAAGTTTTTATCTTAAATGAAATGAATTGTCAAAAATTAAATTCTTAAATTTTTTTTTGGAGCAATATATAATTTGACTTGACCTTATTATTATAAGAGGAAGTTTTCAATAGAACTTGTCATTGTCATTTGATCGGGAACATGTTATTTTGAGATTAATTATCCCGAAATAAGTAATTTCTGAAGAAGTTATCCCACCATGTATATAAGATAACTTAATTCATTATGGTATAAATGGTGGGATA
This sequence comes from Solanum chiquidenum, assembly GCA_029582725.1. Classification (NCBI taxonomy): domain Eukaryota; kingdom Viridiplantae; phylum Streptophyta; class Magnoliopsida; order Solanales; family Solanaceae; genus Solanum; species Solanum chiquidenum. Next base: position 7,143 of record JAJOOS010007452.1, read on the forward strand.
AATAATTCAATGATTACCTAATAATCCCAATCAAACACACGATGAAACAATCACACATTTTATTTCCTAAATTATTATACCTTATACCTCACATTAAATGACTTCTATACTTGTGACGTCTTGAATTTTAAATTGAGGGCAAGTAGTTCAAGGATTTTTTTTTAGAGGAACCGCTGGAAAAAGAAAGGTATTTTAAAACTATTTAAATAGTTTTAGGATATATTTATGCTAGTTATTTAAGAACGAGGATATTTTGAAAAAAATAATATATTAGAAGATAAAATTAATCTATTTTAAATAGTTTATGAGTAGTTTTGAAAAATATTTTTGAGGTTACCCAATTCTAGTGGAATTAAAAGATTTTTTAAGAAATAAATAATGTAGTGACTTGATTGCACTACTAGCACATGATCAACCTACTTGTGAATCTATTTTTTTTCTTCATGCAGGTCATTTTTGAAGAAGTTGACGAATGTAATGATCCGTCATAATCTCCGCAACATTAAGGGCATCTTCAATCCAAACACCAAATTTTATATCAAATTTGATGTCATTATTATTTTTGGCGTAATCAATTTCAATTCACTACATCAAATTTTACACCAAAAAGAAATATTTTTCTCTCTCTTCATTATTATATTATTATTTCTTATTTCATTTATATTTTCTTATTTCATAAAACAAATTCTTTCTAAAACATTCACCATATATAATTCATATTATTTTCTTTTATAATCGTTTAATATAAAATTATTTTGTACCATAATTTTTTAAATAATATAAATTTCTAGCAAATATTATACATTATACATAATAATGGATAATACAAATAAAAGTGAAATCATTAATGAAATACAATTAAATAAACGTTACATAATTGAAAAAAATATTTTAAATTCTACATAAATATTCAACTTTCAAGATCACTACGGTGCTCCCATAAATACTCTATTAATGCATTACATAGTTCAAAATGAGCAATGTTTGTATTTTTAATTTTTGTGAAGGTTAATTGTAGTTATATCCAATTATAATTTATAGTAGAATTAGCATAAATTTAATTTTAAAAAAAAGTCATATATAGAAAAATTAATTTATAAAAAAGCTAAATTTTATATCTAAAATTAATATTATAAAAATATTACATAAAAAATAATTAAATATACAAGAGATTTAATTAAAACATACAATTTATATAATGTTTAATTAAAAGTTTGTATAATGAAATAATATTAAAATATTCAAAAAGTAAATTGGTGTGATGAATAGTGTTACACCAAATTTGATGTAACACTATTCACACATTAAATTTGGTGTAAAAATTAGTGTGGGTTGAAGCTCAAAACACTAAATTTTACATCAAATTTAGAATTTAGTGTAAAATTTAATGTTGAATTGAAGATGATTTAATAAAGTAGCAGATATTTTGGCTAAATAGGTTTTCAAGCTAACAAGAAGCAGAAAGTCTCACGATTTATATAACCCTTCAGACTACATCAAATAGGTACTAAAAAACGATAAAGAGTAAAATAGTTATACTAGCTACTTGTAATAAATTAGCTCGTTAAGAAAAACATTACTCCTACCTAATATGTGAGTACTTACTAAGAAAAAATATATAATATTAACCTCTTTTAACCCCCCTCCCCCCCAAAAAAAAGTAGTATGGGTAAAAAGTTAAATACCAGTTGGGGCATCCATGGTTTCGTTTTCTTACCCAAAACTAAACTAACCTGTTGTCATAGTTAACTTAACCACATAGATGTGTTTGATGGTTACCAAATTTCATTTGGTTTTCTTGATAGGTAGGTCATTGTGTTATATAAAATGAATATTTTCCACCATTAAAAAAATAAAATAAATGCAAGGAACATTGAACATAGCATCATGTCAAGATCATTTATAGATTTGGTTCATTGTATCTGAATTGGATACTTTTTCTTCTCTCTTTCCTAATAATAAAAAATAAAAAATAAAAAATAAAAAATAAAAAATAGAAAATGTTAACCCCACTTTACACAAACAAAAATATAGATAGAAGACAGCACCACCCACACACAAACCTCATTGTTTTGTACCTCATCCTCCTTCCACCTCTTTTTTCTCTCTTTTTGCCCTATTCAATAGGGTTTCCAAATGATCTCTTGCTACCTGTTTTTCTGATGCAATCAGTTGTTCAAGCTCTTTTAACTGTGCTTCTTTTGGTTGATCTGTCAATTTTTGCTCTCCATAGAGGGTTTTTTGGTCCTGGACAGTGCAGATTCTACTTCCCCAGTGTTTTTCAACCATACTCATGTCTAAAGTCTTCAATTTTAGTGGTATGATCTTCATCCTTATCTGGGTTTTGCTTAAAAATTCAATCTTTATCTTAATTATTGTTTTTTTCTTTAGTGTGTTTTTTCTTTTAGAATTCTTCTGTTATTAATTTTATGTAACTTTCTCTTTGAAACTAGTGGGGTTTCTACATCTGGATCCTTGATTTTAGCCTAAGTGTGATTTTACTTTGATCATATCTAGGTATGATACAATTGAATCTCTTTTTTTTTTCCTTTACTAGTGCAAAATTTCATAGATTTTGTTTATGATACTCTAATCTAGGAAACAAATGGTCAATAATGACTAGAAAATTCATTGATTGATATTTATGTTGAAAATCATTTTTTTTTTCCATGTTTGACTGAAATATTTTCTTTATAGAACTCTTCAAAACTGATTAACCTGGCATATGGAGTATCTTGTATTTTCTGTGATATATGCTCTAAATCTGAATCTGATCAGACTTGTATGTGAAGTGGGCTTGGCCTTTCTCAAGATTTGTTTGGATCTTTGGCTGATGTTCTTTACCATCTTCTGGATTTCAGGTGATGATGCTTTTTACCATGGTGGGGCTGTGTACCCAAGTCCCAAGGAATCCAGCCTATTTCTGTCCCTTAGGAATCATGTGGATGTCTATTTTCCTCCTTGCAAGAGGTCTCGTGTTGCGGTCCCTTTTGTTTTCACTGAAAAGAAGCAGAGGTTGTCTTCCATTGATGTCCTACCTGATGAATGCCTATTTGAGGTATTGAGGCGCCTTTCTGATGGCAAAGACAGGAGTGCCTCTGCGTGTGTTTCCAAGCGCTGGCTTATGCTTTTAAGCAGCATCCGCGGGGATGAAACAGTCATCTCAGATCCCAATCCATCTTTGGAGACCGAGGAAAGATCTATCCAAACCTCCCTTGTTAAGCCCGTGGACTGTGTTAAGAAGAGTGAGGTAGTGGACTTTAATGCTGCAGAAGTTGCTGAGGCTGAATCTCAAGATATTGAAGGAGAGGGTCATCTTTCCAGGTGCCTTGATGGAAAGAAAGCAACAGATGTCCGACTTGCTGCTATTGCTGTTGGAACACCAAGCCATGGAGGGTTAGGAAAACTTTCTATTCGAGGAAGCAACCCAATCCGTGGTGTGACTAATACTGGCCTCAAGGCTATTGCTCGAGGTTGTCCTTCTCTTAGGGCTCTTTCTCTCTGGAATGTCTCTTCTGTTAGTGATGAAGGGTTAACTGAGATTGCTCAAGGATGTCATCTGTTGGAGAAGCTTGATCTTTGCCAATGCCCTGCAATTACTGATATGTCTTTGATGGCTATTGCAAAGAATTGTCCTAATTTGACCTCTCTAACGATAGAATCTTGTTCAAAGATTGGAAATGGAAGTCTTCAAGCTGTAGGTCGTTTTTGCCCTAAGTTGAAGTTTGTGTCTCTCAAAAACTGCCCACTCATTGGAGATCAAGGAATTGCAAGTCTCTTTTCATCCGCTGGTCATGTTTTGACAAAGGTGAAACTTTACGCATTGAACATCAGTGACATCTCCCTTGCTGTTATTGGACATTATGGCATTGCCGTGACTGACATAGCCCTTATTGGTCTTCAAAACATAAATGAGAGAGGATTTTGGGTCATGGGTAATGGCCAAGGTTTGCAGAAGTTGAGGTCTCTTGCTATAACTGCTTGCCATGGAGTTACTGATTTGGGACTTGAAGCTCTTGGTAAAGGTTGTCCAAACTTGAAGCTGTTTTGCCTCCGAAAATGTACAATCCTGTCAGATAATGGCTTGGTTGCTTTTGCCAAAGGTTCAGTCGCACTAGAGAACCTCCAATTAGAAGAATGCCACAGGATCACCCAGGCTGGGTTTGTTGGTGTTCTTTTGAGCTGTGGCAAGACGTTAAAGGTTCTGTCCATGGTGAATTGCTTTGGTGTTAAAGAGTTTGCCTGTCAATTTCCATCTATGCTGCCTTGCAACTCACTGCAGTCTTTGTCTATTCGCAACTGCCCTGGAGTTGGTAATGCTACGCTGGCCATAGTGGGTAGGCTGTGCCCCAAACTGACTCATTTGGAGCTGAGTGGCCTTCTTGAAGTAACTGATGAGGGTCTTTTCCCTCTCGTTCAGAGCTGTGAAGCTGGTTTGGTCAAGGTGAATCTAAGCGGATGTGTTAATGTTACAGACAGATCAGTTTCATTCATAACTGAGTTGCATGGGGGAAGTCTCGAGTCTCTTAATGTTGACGAGTGTCGATATGTTACTGATGCAACCTTGTTTGCAATTTCCAACAACTGTTGGTTGCTCAAGGAACTTGATATTTCAAAGTGTGGAATAACTGATTCAGGTATTGCATCTTTGGCCAGTACAGTGCGACTTAATTTGCAGATCCTCTCATTGTCGGGTTGCTCTATGCTTTCGGACAAAAGTGTACCCTTTCTGCAGAGGTTGGGGCAGACGCTCATGGGATTAAACATCCAGCACTGCAATGGGGTCAGTAGCAGCTGTGTTGATCTTCTCTTGGAACAGCTCTGGAGGTGTGATATCCTTTCTTAAGTGCACAGGGTTCAAGGATGAATGCAACTTACAAGTTGAGCTCCTTTGAAGATAGAGCTTAGTAAGGAAGTTTAACTAGTCTTTCTTTGTTAGTGTTAGCATAAAGTTTTTTGGGTCCATGATCTTGGGTCTTCTGATAGTCCAGTATCTCGGCTCCTTTTTCCAGGGATGTGGTTGGTTCTCTTTTTTTGCAGCTTCTTCACTAAAGCTGTTTATGGGAAATTTTTTTCCCTGTTTTTCCAATCATACTTCCCTGAGATACAAATGCTGAGTTTTTGGATTAAGAGATTCATGTCTGGTCCTAGTCCTAGTCCTTGTTGTCACTAGTTTTTAGCTTCTAGCCTTGCATTGATTACCAAATCTTGCAGCGGTAGACGCTTTTCAATATTTTCTTAGTCTTTTTATGTGTGTGAACTTGTAGTTTTACCGAGTCTTCCACGTTGTTGAACCTTTCAACTCGTGATGGTTGGGTTATGTTTGTGTGTTGTTCTTGTGGTTGCTTTTGGGCAGTTGTAGGTATAGATGCCTCTCTTTCATGGGCTTTGGCCATGGCAGCAAGTTTCCTTTTCTGCCATGACAACCCTCTGGGGTTGTTTTTTCTTTTTACCAAGCCTTAGTTTTGCAGGCCTCTCTTGTTCTTAAACTCCCAAATGTAACCTCGTTTTGTACTTGTGGAAATGTTAGTTTGTACTTGTGTCTTTTATTAAATAAAAAAAAAGGAAAAAAAAAGTTAGGTTGTATATCTTTGTGCCTGATCTCTAGAAATTAGAAATGTTTGGAATTTGTGTTCAAATACAATGAATTGCATGTGTGTATTTGTCCTTTTTTTCCAACACGGGAGACGTTGGGATTAAGGAAACTATATGTCACTTAAATTGGATGGTGGAAAGCAGACTCTCTTTTACGCCTACTTTGTATGATTCCTTCTCCGTAATGACTGAGGAAGCTTCATGAATGCAAAAGTGGCTTGCCTAACTATATTTTCGAAATTAACCACGTGATTGGCAACCAAAACACACAATTTAGCTTTTACTTTACATGGTTTTTGCACCAAAGTTTCAACCAATAAATTTCAATTTTTCTTTATGATAAAGGGAAACATGCTGCCGCTGCCTTTGGGTGCGCACATCTAAAATTTCTGCGATGCAATAACTAACAAATCATATAGAAGAAGTAACTTGCACCAAGCTCGATCAGAAGGTAAATTTCACTTATTAAATAGAAAGGAAGAGGTCAGGTTCACCTTTCACAAGAGTAGAAGCTGGTACTTTAACACTTGTATTCTACTTCCTATTGTTTTTTATATTTTTTTCGCTTTCTAGAAATATCATAAGAGAAGAAAGAATTTCATGTAGTCGGATCCTAGCGTAGATAAATGCTATTCTACTTGAGAGTGGATTTATGACCACATTCCCCATAGGGCCCTCTTATCTCTTCCTTCTCCAAACTCGGGTTATGGAAGAAGGAATCGAGAAGAAGGTATGCTGGTTTTATTATGGGACAACTCATGATGTTCATATCGTTCTACTATGTGCCTCTGCGTCTAGCATTGAGTAGACCTCATACAATACCATATCCTTGGTTTTGCTCTTGAGGGGTTCAAACAAAAATAATAATTTTTGATTGACCGTTGTTTTTGATGGAAAAAATGAGACTTCAGAGATAATGTTGGCAAGAATAAAAAAACGTAAAGCTATATGAAGTTAGTTAGGTGTAGAATATAATATGGAAAAGACAACAGTGTGGAGAAACTAGAAAGTGTCAAAAAAGGAAAAGACACAAAGAAATCAAGGAAATTCTACAATTTTATTTGAATAATTTGTATTCTTTGGATCGTTTGGTAGAAGGTATTTGGATGGTTGTTACATATGGTGTGAAAGCATATTTCTCCAATTTACTTTTTAAATTTGTGTCTATTTAATTAAAAGGGACAAATTTACTTAATTAAATACTAGTTTTAACTCCGAAAAAAATAATACTTGTTTTAACCATGATTGATTATATCTATACTACCATTATTGTTACATATCGTTTGAAGTATAAATCCTCAAGTTTCTATTTGAATTTGTGCCTTCTAAAATATTAAAGGCCCAAGTTTAATTAAATACTAGGTTTAACGATGATTAATAAGTCTATATTACCATTATTACAGGGAATAAGTAATTTCTAATTCTAAATAAAGTATATTAAGTGCATCTATTTTTATGTTTCGAGGATTATTTTCTATTCAATAAAGCATAATTATATTTTATACTAGTAGTATCTTATTATATTAATAAAATCGTAATGGTTCAAAAAAGTGTGGGGATGATAATTTTCATTTAGTAGTTATTTTAGACTATGAATTCCATGATACACGATGCAATAGGTTTTCCTCGGTAAAGGTGGAAAATGCAATCCAATTATTTCATAGAGGTTAAAAAGAAGTATATTTTTTTAATTTCTTATAAATTTATGATTTTATTGTGAATTCTACCATTTCATCAATTTTAGATTCTAGACGGTATTCTAAGTAGGGAGTGCAATTTCACTTTCCACACGTGATAAGTTTGGTTTAAGAAGAGGATCTTCTAGTATATGGTTTGAAATCTTGGTCTTTTATTTTCCCTTCTTACAAAAGTGTAGGGTTGTTATACTTTGACTGATAATATTAATATTTAAAAAAAAGAAGAAGATGTTTGGAATTTTGGATGAATGCAGGACCATTTGCCTAATAATACTGCAGAGTATATAGGATTAAATATGAGATATGTTAGGCAATTTGGTTAAATGAATAAATCATCGTGTATTAAATCTAGCACAGATAAGTTCACAGTTAAATCAGCTTGGGAGACATTCAAATGCAGGGTTGATTATTTAGAAGACTACGTACACGAAGATATGGATACAAGGGTTCCTTTCAAAATTTTATTTTTTGGTTGAAAGATCCGGGTTCATATTGTTGATATTATCATTACAGTATTTCTCATTTGCGTCAGTGTTGTTAGGGTTCCTGTTAGGGAAATTATTGATCACCTTTTCCTATCTAGGGAAGGAAGTGGTTGCTTTTATTTGAGATTATTGTGCTAGGATAGCTGGGATCTTAAGCCCATGGATTCCAAATTAGACACTATGAAAAAATTGGTGGAATGCATAAGGTAACATTAGGTTGAGAGTGGTTTTTCAAGTGATGTTCAATATTATCTTATGATTTTCATGGAAGCGGAGAAACATCATCTTGCATGGAGGTTCTTATTCTAGAAATAAGGTGATGTGAGATATTAACTCTATCGTTTCCAAGTTTATTAGGTTGAAATTTTACATAATTTGTCCTACTACCTGGCCACAAATGGTAATCATGTTTGAAAATTACACACTTTTATATCAATCTAAAATTGTAAAGTGATACCACTGAGTTTTACTGTGCTTTACCTTGTTAAAGTTCTTCTTAAGGAGGAGTACTGGAGGTATTTCCATTTGAATGAGATATAACCAAAAACTATTCTAGGAAAATAATTTGTTTTATACCTATAAAATGGAGTGGATATGTGTCTAGTACAAGATAGGGATTTATTACATATATAAGCATGTGAGCTAAATGAATATGAAAACATGATTTTGATGATTATGATTTACCTTTGTGTAACTGATGACATTTTGTTTCCTCAATCTTTATTTTGTTCATATGGCAATGTCAATTCATAATTTCTTGTCTTTTCTTATGAACTTGCAGAAAAAAAATGTGAAATTTGTGATGATACTGATTTTCAAGAAGAAATTATTGCCTTCTATCAATATAAATATGCTGACGTGCAACAACAAGTTCTCTCTCTTGAATTTCAAAATGAAAGGGAAATCAGGCAAGCTGAAAGCAATGATTCTCGTATCCGTACTTGCTTCATCACCTTATGACATATTTATGTTCTTTGTAAACCTCTAACATTGTCCCAATCTCAAATCCCTTTTTTTTTGGTTGACTTGTCATTTCTAAGGGAGAAGTTGATCTTTTCAAACAAGAGGTTGCTCATCTCGAAGAAATTGCTAGTTATATTATCAGCTTTGCTTCCCTATTTTGGAATCTAAAATAGGGATGAAAAGTGGAATAGAACTAAAAGCCTAAATGAAAGTGATATTATCTCTTTGGGAGAGTAAAGACCTCTTCTAACTGTCTAATCTTTCTGGCATTCAGATTCTAATAGTATTGAATATTGGGTTCCACCTAAAGGATACATTGATTCTTTCATTAGCATGTTGTGACATTTAGGTCTCTTAAATACTGCTGGTATCTTTTATGCATACATATTCCTCTTCATGTTTTAAAAAAATATGTTTTTCTCTTACTATTAGATATTGCATACTGAGCTATTATGAAGATGTACCAGTGGATTGGTGTTGTGAAGAATGCGATATTGGCAAATAGATAATGTCTTCATCACATGGAATATAAAATGTGCATCCCGAGAGATCCAAGTTACATGCCTTTGCAATGATTTGTAAGAGTACCGTGCAATCAAAGAAACATAGTAAGTTTCCTCGTGGAAATCGTATTAACTGGGAAAAGGAGGTAAAGACTGAAAAAGCGAGATAGCTACCTGATAAAGAAACACTTGGTCTGTTATCAGACATCAAGAAATATGAATCTTCACTAATAAGTAGTGTCCCCTTAAGCGTTGTGTCAACCAAATCCATGGGAATAATGACTCAAGGGTATTTTAGCAATCCTAGAGTTCATATTTCAAATTCTTGTCCTGAGAGGAGCGCAATGCAACGTCTTTAGGATTAGTAGGATAAAGGAAACCTTAGAATCTTCAAAATGCCAAAATAGGAACAAAGCGAAAAAACAGTACAAGTATCTAAAGGTTAAGTGTTCACCCCATCTTTTGTAATTGTTACTTGGTTTAGTTTGTCCTCTTCTTATACCTCTATTCTTCAGATTTTTTTATTTTCTATCATTTACTTATATACTTCCATCCAATGATGCAAACTATTCTTCGGGTGGTTCTACCATTCTGAAGCATAGAACTCTCGATACTGTGAATGAGAGTCGAATTATGAATTCATCTACTACACACCCTTGTGATCCTGCTCTAGTTCCTTTCGGGATGTAAGTACTTTTCATGAATGCACATTAATTTCTAACCTAGGCTAACTAAAAAAATGAATAGGGCACTGTAGAATATATGCCTAACTATGGGAAAGAGTTTTGCTCATACATAGTTGCGAGTTGTGACATAATAATCTGAATAGATAATGCTTAGTGAGATGGTAGTAAACTTGATTCCCATTATGGATAAATTCCTTGAGGACTTGAGGTTACTGCCACTCTATGTCATTAACTTATGGACCATCTCATGTTTTCAGGTATGGAAAACAAAAAATTGTAGTTAAGTGGGTTATATGGGAGCCATACATTGTTTATTTTCTGCAAATGAATGAGATATAAAGTGCAAAATATGAAAAAATTGGTGGAATGCACAAGGTAACATTAGGTTGAGAGTGGTTTTTCAAGTTATGCCTAATATTATCTTATGGTTTTCATGAAAGCGGAGAAACACCACCTTGCATGGAGGTTCTTATTCTAGAAATAAGGTGATGTGGGATATTAACTCTATCATTTCCAAGCTTATTAGGTTAAAATTTTACACAATTTGTCCTACTACCTGGCTACAAATGGTAATTATGTTTGAAAATTACACACTTCTATATCAATCTAAAATTGTAGGTGGTACCACCTCCTAATGGGTGGTTGAAACGTAATATTGATCGGGTTTCTAGAGGTAATCCTGATCCGAGTGTTGTTACTTTTTATGTGAGAGATTATGAAAGGTCTCTAGTAGGTCCTAAAGGCATAAGGATTTCTGATTCTACGAATCTTATGGTTGAGGCCAGGGCTATAAGTGAAGGGCTGCAATATTGCCTAGAAAAGCAGTTCACCAATATTATCATTGAATCAGATTCATTGATTATGATTAACATCATTAATGGAGTATGAGACATCCCTTAAAGTGTGACTATGGAAGTCAACTCCATTCACAGAATGAACAGTCTAATCCTAGTAAGAGTGTTATGTAGTAATTTTACTATCTTTAGAAAAATCACTTTTTGAAATGTTCTATGTATAAAACAATTTGAGATAAATACTTAGAAAATAGTCGTCACTTAATTTTTTTAAAGAAATTAAGAAAACTTAATTTAAAAAAGATTCTAACAGATTAAGTCTTTAAGAATTTAGAGAAAATGGGTAAGATGTTCTTATTTACGCTTCAAGAAGGTTTTTAAGGCATTTGAAGCGCCCGCTAACACACGATTATCCTGCGACTTAGTTAAATATATTTTGCCTATTTTTTAGAAAAATTATTAACTTGAGAAAATAGTTAAACAAAAAATATTTTTTTTTATTTTAAGAAAAGAGGATATTAATTGAAATATTTGAATTAAATTGCAAGTGAGTAGGATCTTGACAAAAACTAAATTAGAAATGATTTGAATCATTTTAAAAAGGGAAAAAGGACAAATATACCCCCGAACTTTCGAAAATGGTATGTCAATATCCTTCGTCATATTTTTCGGACATCAGAGCCCTTGCCGTCCAATAATCGTTGCACATTTGCCCCTCCCACTAACGAAACACTCATTGTGTACACGTGGCGTAATCCTACATCACAACCCGGATTGACCAATTTTTTAACCCAAATTTCAAAACCCGTCCATAACTCATTTAACCGACCCAATTTACCCACAAATAAACTCTCTAAAATCCTAAAGAAAAAGCGCCTAAAATTTTGGATTAACTCATCATTTCTTCATCCAAATCTGTAACTATTAAATAAAAATGATAGAGCACAAGTCATACTTCTAAAACAAACAAACCCTAACAATGGAGTCTATGGAGAACGAGTAAAATCTGCAAACGAAAGGGGAAGGGGAAGAAGAAAAATGAAAAACCCATGAAGAAAAATGGTGGATTTGATATCATCACTAGAGAAATGTAAAAGTAATTTAAAGATTCAAACACCCAATTCCGATTAATTTCTTCATTTCTTTGCTTTCTTTTCCGGAGACTTAATAGTTTTCGGCTTCTTCACAACTTTCTTCGCCGGAGTTTTCTTCACTTTAGCAACTGCATATTTCTTCACCGCTTTGCTTTTGTCGGAGCAGTCACCGTCTTCTTCGCTCTGCTGCGAATTTGGCCTTCTTCACTATAACCTTCTTCTTCGGGGTTGTTGCTTTCGGCTATGCGGCAGCAACCTTCTTCCCAACCGGTGTCGGTGCCTTCTTTGGCTTCATGACGGCGATGGGTTTCACAAAAAGATCTTTTTAGATTTTTAGATAGGTTAGTATTAGTGTGAGTAATGGGTGTATTGGATGGGTTAAACGGGTTGTTGGGTGGATATTTGAATTTTGGGTTAAAAATTTGGTCAATCCGGATTGTGATGTAGAATTACGCCACGTGTACACAATGAGTGTTCCGTTAGTGGGAGGGGCAAATGATCACCGATTATTGGACGGCAAGGGCTCTGATGTCCGAAAAGTATGACGAAGGGTATTGACATACCATTTTCGAAAGTTTGGGGTATATTTGTCCCTTTTTCCAAAAATTAATATCAAATATAAATTTGTTTGAATCTCGAAATCCAAAAAATGTAGAGTATAAAATAACAATATTTGCATGTTATTTGAATTATATTGGCATGACAAAAGCCAAAAGGAAGATCGATCTCTGCGTCTCTCTCTGCTGAATCTCCGATCAAAGAAGAAACAGAAAACAAAGACTCTTGTCGTCTTCTTCACTTTAATCCCTCCGTCAGTCCACAGATCAATTCATTCCACACTTTGTTTCTTTGAAAATTACCCCCAGAATCAACCACTGACACTGTTTGGGGTTTTCGAGTTTAATTGTGTTAAGAATTGAGGGTGAATTGTGCCTGGGAAAATGGGTTTCTGATGGAATGGCAAAAGAGAGTTTCTGTGTTAATGAAGCTTTTCGGTTATTGAAGAAGAAGAAGTAAACTATATGGGGAGTTCACAGCAGCCCGGTAGCTTTGGGGACCCTCAACAAATCTCCTCTGATAATGTTAATGGTCTTTGCTTGGCTATTTCTTCTAGTTTGTTTATTGGGTCCAGTTTTATCATCAAGAAAAAGGGTCTTCAAAAAGCTGCTGCATCTGGCCTCAGGGCAGGTACTTTTTACTCGTCTTTCCTTTCTGGTTGGATGAAATTTGTATAGTTTTTGGTCCATGTATTAGAAATGGCTGAAATTGAACTGGGGTTTTCTCTAAATATCTAATCTTTTTTATGGGATTAAAAAAAATGTTTTATGAACTGAGTTGGAATTTAGGAAATGCATTTTCTGTATTTATTGGTCCACCACATGAGAAATGCTTGAAATTCAGCTGGGCTCTTTTTTAATAACCATGGTGTCTGGTGCAGCCTAAGCGCACAAAAAATAATTACACGGATACCTACCACCTTCCACCAGCAACAATGGGAGAATAAATCACCTAGTGTTTTGTCTCTACTAGTAATCAACCACTTCATTGACCACTAGGCGCGACTTGGGTGTGACTTTTTCGTTATGTTCTTATGACTTCAGGAAGTGGTATTTCTGTTTGGTTCAATTATTATTTCTGGTGTCTAATTATATTTTTTTAATTGGTTGAATGGATTACTTTGGGGATAGCTTAATTTCTTGGTGTTACTTTTTTTTTAGTTTCTGGTTTTGCTGAATTTACTGATATCTTTGCTGGAGTTCACTGTTCCACAAAATTTCCTAATAGCAATAACTGAAATTGCTGAAAAGATGAAGAATTTGTGACATCACTTTGCCAAAAACAATTGTTGAGCATGTTAACAATGAGTGAGACTCTTGTTACCTTACAAGTAAATATAATATGACTCAAATATATAATTAGGCAGTAAAAGTTTCCTGTTCTGAATTGCTTTATGACACTCTTTATTGTTTTGAACATACCATATAGTGATTGCAATCAATAATCGGGAAACATTGACACTTGGTTTAGACAACAAATCTTTTGGCACTAGAAATAAAAATCTTTGTGTGGATTTAAACCTATTATCATGTTAGGTTCTGAGATGGTTTGAAGTATATCCTTAAGATCTCTTTTGTTTAATATATAGTTGAAAACTAGAACGGGAACTGAACATAGGAGATTCATTATTATCTGGGAGACATTGTGGATGATTGCAGAGAATACTGATATGAGATCCTTGTCTATTTCTCATTGTTTTTGGGTTTCGTTTAGTTATCCACTATAGGGAGAGTTAGAATAAAGATGCTAAGTTTGGTCCTATAGCTTCACATATACTAGATGTATATGCTTAGTTGAGATATTTTATTTTTACCTTATCACAAACAATATACTAGATTTATATGGTTAGTTTGGTCCCACAGCTTCAGGTTACAACATGCCTATTAAACAACAGAGGCTTCACTGTTTGCTGCACTCCTGATAATTAAGGTTTCATTTTCTGCAAAAGGGGATAACTACCTGTGTGCAGGATGTTTGTAAAAAATCAACTTCTTGACTCTATCAATGTCCACTTTCTATGAGCTCTCTTAGGTTAAAAGAAGATTCCTTTTGTTATTAGCTAAACAGAGTTATAATTAAAAAATACTTAAAAGATGTGACCCTCTTAAGTGGAGTAATTTGACATTATAATACCTTTATTTCATCCATATCGAGAGCATGTTAGATATAACTACATGTTGGATTCATTGTAATTTAAACATTTTGGTAGGAGTGTTTTTCATGATAGCACCATCCTTGGTGATTAATTATCATGATTCTCGTATCCTTTTTTGAGGGAAGACACACGTTAGTCAAAGTAGTGTCATCCAACACTGCTTCGTAGGGAAGTTGCATATAAACAACTAGTGTCTGGAACGCGTGTTGCGCATATACTTCCTTAAAGAACCTAAGTGGATTATACCATCAGTTTTCTTTATTTTCTTTTTCCTTCCATGAATTATAATGCTTGTGTTGATTGCAAACAAATGACAAACTTGAAATTCCAAATGAGAGGCTTATAGGTTTAATTTACCCCAAAAAATAATGAAATGGACGAGAAGGCTAATCACCATGAATTTTTTTATCCAAACCATCAAACAAATATATAGGTATGGGACTGGGGGGGGGGAATAAAAATGGATACATGCTCAAATGCTAAATGAAAATTAAGAATTGAAGTTTATTGGCAAAATCAAACTTGAGTTTCTAAGAAAAAATACCAAGCAATCTTACCATACATGGACAAAGAAAAAAGTAACTTGAGTGAAAATGGGAAATAAGAGAGGAAAGTACAAAACATATGTTTAGCATTTGTAAGTCTTTCTTTCCCGTTCACGGTGACATTCAATCGTATAAAGCTCTCAACATTTTTTAATCATAAATGAAAGTATTTAAGGACCATTAGTGGGGAATTATGTTGTTCAGACTCTTCAAAAATGTCTTGCATTTTTGAAGTATCTAGCACGGGTGCGACAACATTTTTGGAGAGTCCGTGCAATATAGGTGGGCAATATGAATTGAATTATATTGGTTCATGAATCAGTCCTTAAGTTATTACATGAAATAGTGGATTAATAGATAGATATCATTTCTTGTAATAAAGGTTGACAGTCTAATTAATTACTCCAACGAAATAAATCGCTCTTAAATTGGATACATTTTCATCAAGAAAAAAGCTTGCTAGAGCTCACCATTCAATGAACCACATTTCTTTTTCTTATTTTTTTTAAAAAATATTTGTTTGAATGTATATTTACTTTTCTGTACAAAAATGTTATGAAAATAATGTTTCCTTGAAGGACAAAGACGTCGTTCAATATTTGACGGACATTTTGGTAATTCAACTTTTAACTTTTTTGGAAGTGTAAATTAAATGACACCACTTCATGACGTAGTCTGTCTTTGATGGTCAATAGCGTCGACTTGTGTAACTGAGGTGGGGGTTTAAGACCTGCTCTGTACATGTTTTGCATATTTTCTCATTGTTTTAACTTCTAAGCCTCTTTTGTCAAAAAATAAAATAAAATACAGGCCTTTTTTGTCTAAAACATAGAGGCAGTAATAATCAAACCCAGTCCTCCAGCAAAAAAGCTGATTAAACCAACACACCAACTAACATTTCGTAACCACAAAGTGAAAATAAAATATTCAATCCCTGAAATGTAATTATTTTAGTATAACATAAATGACTTTAGAACGATCCGTTTCTGTAACTTGCAACTTCTGGGTGATTGAAATTGCTGGTGTTGTTATTCTCAAACTTGTCATCTCTCATGTTGTTATAGTTGTTTGTTCACTTCTTTATATGTGGACACTACTTACAAAAGATCATGGGTACACCATTGTTTGATAATATGTGTTCAAGATCTCATCTGTTTTATTCCTTCCTGAAAAGATTTCATTGTTTCTTTGTCCATTGCTTTTGGAAGACAAGGAATCTAAAACTGATTTCATAAATGTGGTGTTATACCTACTTTCAGAGTCTTCTCAAAGAAAGTATTATATGAGCATGCTACAACATTATGTTCTGCTTCTAAAAAGTGCTTCCTTATTTCCCATATCTTTAGTACTCTCAGGCATATCTCATATCCTTGCCCACGTGCCTGTTCTTGACATGGATGCTCTCATGCTTTATCTAGAGCTAGTGCTACATAAGTTGTGAAGGTTATGGATAAAAAATGTAAGAGTGCATGCAATGTGCATATAATGACTAAACCTTTTCCATTGTATTTCAATTTATATGCTGGTTTATTGGTCCCTTTAATAAGTGGGTTCATGATATGACTGTGATTTATAGGGGTGAGGTTATTTTGGCATTAGCTTCGTTTTTCATCTAATGTTTCATTCTTTTTGTCAAATGTGTGCTGCAGTAGAATTGTCAATCAGATTGACCCGTATATAATCCTTCTTTTTTCATCTGCAATTGTCCACATGACAAGTGCTTTATAAGAAGAAAATGAAGTGTCTCATTTCTCCTTTCCCTTTCCTGATTCTCCAAATAAGTTTTTGTCCCGAGTGCTTTGGTCTAGTAATAAGATTGTAACACGTGATGTTTGGGCTAGGCAGATATCACGGGTTCGAGCCCTTCCATAGACAAAAAGCCCTGTATTTAAGTGGAAAATGGTAGAAGGACGGATCAATTATTTGATAAGTTTTGAATGGCCTGGCGCTCGCCCTTAAGGATTTCTCTGTTATCAAAGAGAAAGGGCAAAAGAAAAAAGAAGAAAAACGGATTATTGGTGGTGCTCGGCTTTCAAATATATCATGAAACTGTTGGATAAGAAATGGTTTGCCTCTTTAAAAATCCTACTCATCTTAGATCTTGGATTTAAACATCATAATCTTGAATAACAAAGTTAGCTTCTAAAAGTTAATTCAATTTCCATACCTAGAGGCAATGTGACTTATTTTTACATGCTATGGCAGGCTCTGGAGGCTATTCTTACTTGATGGAGCCGCTTTGGTGGGCAGGAATGATAACAAGTTAGTTATCCTATCATATTCAATCTTTTGATACATGAGGATTTGTGCTGAATTGTTTCTTCTCTTGTCTAAAATAATGTTTTTTTGTGACTTGGCATGACTATTGAGATGAGAATTGAAATGTACAGCATTTACATGTATATAAAAAGAGATTTGTTTTCCTAACTCATTTTTCTTTTCTTTTCTTTATATTGCCAAGGAATATGAAAATAGAAAAGTGGTGTTGCAAACAGTCAACTAATGGAACTTATGACTTGGTATCAGAAAATAAAGTTCATCAAGTAAGGGAACTCCTTGAGGAAGTAGATGCTAACTAGTAGACTATTTTCTACAAAGTAGTGACCACGACTTTGGATTGTTATGGGGATAGTATATTCTTTATGCTTACTTGCTGTTTGAGTTAGTGTAATTGCTCGTGAAGTCTTACACTATTACACAATATAGAGCCATGGTGAAATTCTCGTTGTTACCTTATAAAAGTCAGGCATCTATGATGGTTCAAAGGAAAGTAAGAACTTGGCTATTAAGGAATATGGACAAAATGATTCAGTTAATTTTTGATAAGGTAAATGATCTTATTAATTTTGGGGGAATCCCCTCGTACAAGAAGTATACCAGAAGGTAGATAAACCTACATCAAAATTTGGTTCTCTATGGAAGTCACCCATTCATCTATGCAAGCAAGAACATCATGGGTGCACCAAGGGGGAAAGAAAAGAAAGATGAATAAGAAAAAGGGGAACCTCAGATTGTTTCAGCTTATACGATATGTTAATAGCTGATCAACGGGGAAAGAAAAGAAAAGGAAAGATCCCCTGTCACAGAAAGTACTTGACTTCTGAAAGGCAACACAAAATTCTCGGTAAAAGACTAAGGATAATTTACGGTAATGGACGTCTATGTCAAGGATAAATTATGCATATTGAGTTGTCTGAGAGATTATGGATGATACCCCCCCCCCCCCCACCAACCCATAACTCTCCCTTTGTAGC
>JAJOOS010007453.1:0-13650 GCA_029582725.1 Solanum chiquidenum
AAGAGAGAAATATTGAAAACACTTATAAAATTCAACACTAATTATTAATTTCATCTCTAAACTATTAACAGCCTTAAAGAACACTATTTTACTTGACTAACTGAACTTAAAATACACCCTCTATTCTGCAACATGAGTAAAATACACACCTAAAAAAATCTCGTTAAATTTAGAAGTGTTTTCAAAACTTCTCAATTATTAAGAGTTTCATATTCCTACAAGAGTTTGAGACTATTTGCTATGTCATGTGACATATCAAAAATATATCTAAGTTTAATTCATCAAGTAAAAAGATGTTTTTTAAAATCATCGATGATAATATGAAGACGAAACTAATAATTTATCTTAAGATGCAAGGGTATTTTTAATGCTCCTTCATAAGAAAAAAATGTTGTCGTGGGGGTACTTCTCCATATGGGTGGGAGGGGGGGGGTGGAACTTTTGTCCTATATATGCGCATACTCTTTTTACTAGACAAAAACATAGGAAATATTACTCATATCCTAATTTTTTATGTGGCTCAGAATCAAATAATTTATTTTTAATAATAAATACAAGAATTTTTAATTTTAAAAAATAAAATTTATATATTTAACAATTATATAAAAATATTATTAATCATAATAATTATAATTTAAGATATATTACAAAAAATCACAATAAAAAAATTATTTATTTAAATCTCAAATTCAAAATGTGCCATATAAATTAGACAAGTAAAATAATAAATTTTAGAGTAAATGTCGCTTTGCCTAATCTTTCGAGTTTGAAAAATAATATTCATTTATATTTGGAATGGGTTAATAAATTTCCTTAGATTTTAAATTAATGATTAAAAATAAATTGGATCATTATATGTATTTATGCTTTCGACTTCGCCAATTCAAAGAAACTCATATAAAGTATTATATCAAATCGGTTGACTTATAATAGTTGAGTGACTCTTTGATGAAGTGATAATATACTGCTATTATACATGATTAAGCGATAGAAATGGATATGAAAATACATGTTATACTGTTATTAATTAAATATAAATATTTAATGTGAATAAGTGTTTATCACCTAATCGCTTGAATAATTAATCAAACAAGAGAAAAGTAATAAACTAATTTCAAAAATATTTTCTTCCATACTAAACACATACTAAGGTCTTCAAAACATTCTTCATTATTATATTTTCCATTAACAAAGAATAATAATAAGGCATCTTTTCATTGAAAATATTTTTTTTGCTCTGAGAAGTCTCAAAAATCTAAAATAACCATGAAATTATCCAAGCTTTTCCATATATAGCTACTATATTAAGTTGAGAAATTTTATGAGGTACGCAGAATTTTTTATAAACAATATAGTATAACTATTTATAGTAATTTTTTTGTTACCAATATAAAGAAGATAAGTAATGAAGTCAACTTGAAGTTAATGATAATTAGTCGACAGTATTCACGTGCTAGCTGCTGCACGATATGGTTGATTTGGTGGTAATTAATTTCCAAATTCCAAACAATTAATTAATGGAATGGAAATTAAGTTAAAAATCGAAATTTAGTTTTTTTAACCTTTTATCATATTCTCTCTTTCTAGATATAAAAAATAAATAAAAATGAAATCATTATTTTCTACTATTTAATTTATAAATGGACATAAGAGATTATTTCCACAAAATCAAATCATTTATAATGGTTCTCTAAATTTGCAATGGCGTTTTAATTAATAATTTTACGCATGTTTGAACTTAGAGTTTGAATAACTTATTTTGTCCTTGCAATTATAATGCAAATAGAAGACATAAGTACATACATTTTTGTTTTATTTTTTTTATGTATATATTTCGAACCTAAACCGTTAAATCTAATAGTATCGCATAAATTGAAACGGATAAATTGCTTCTCCCCTTGTAGCTGGCAGGCAACAATTAACTGACACCAAATGAATATTTAAAGAGCCAAATCTGGGATTGCACGAGTGCTAGCTATATAATTTAGCTTTAATTAACAACTCCTATTAGTAAATACTTAATAAATTCATCATCTCAAAGACGTGTCCCATCATTAATTAATCTCTGTTTAGATTAATTATTTCGGTTGGTTTGATTTTAAAGTTTATTGATTTGACTTATCGATTATCGGTTATCGATTTGTAATTATGTTAAAATTGTTATAGAATCATTAAGATATCGATTTGTCTTATAAATAAGTTGACAAACCAAATGAAATGAGTTGAGAGATTACATCTTGCTTAAACGCAAGTACTGACATCTTGTAGTATAATCGAAAGTTTGATGCAGTGAGAAATGAAGTACTAAACTAAACACTAAGTCAATGACTTTATATACCGAATAATATAAATGTAATTTATTGATTTACTAACGCACTATCAATTAACTTATTAATGAAAAAACTTCAAACCGTTAAAAACTGATAACCCAATATAAAAAATGATCAAAACCGCTACTGAAATCACTAAATTAATAACTCGTTATCGATATGTCAATAACTTTTTTCCAATTCAGATTAGTGGTTCCGAGGTTGTATATCTCTTATTTGAACTCCGAAACATTTTGTTACGCCCTGCCTTGAGATCCTCCCAAACACGATCAAAAATGGTTTTGAGTACATTGTTAATGTGATTGAAAGATATCTTTTTGATCTTTTTATGTGAAAAATATGTTACATATTTAAATTATTTATCATTAAATATAAAATAACAATATAAGCTTAACACGATATGTGTTGAACTACATAGTGGAACGATTAATAATTTTAATAAATATATGAAAATTTACAAACAAAATGATTTTAAAAAATGGATGTTTGCAAGAATAAAACTCTAGCTTATAATATCTTCGATTTATTCGTTGAAAAATATAATATTCACGTCCTCGTCACTAGTTTAAATGGAAGTTTCTAGATACAATATCATGTCTTCTCAATTTCTTTTTCTTTTTGTTTAAGAAACTTAATTTAAAAAGTTACAATAAATTTACTTAAAAAAATATCCCACGTATATGTTTGTAGCCTGACACAAATTTCTAATTCGAATTTAAAAGTACACTACAAAGCCGTCCAAAAGACAAACTAGGATTTTGCACTTAATTTTAGCCAATCTTTGGGGAAAAAAAGAATCTTATAAGAAAAATTTATATTTTTTGGCCATTTAATTGAATTAGAAGTAAATGCTTATGATAGTTGTGAATAACACATAGTGAAAACAATTGGAGCAAAATATATCGTGTAATAGACTATAGTAGTCCATTTTGATTTCAACTATCGATTGTGTCATTCAAAAATAGTACAATATAGAACTAGATTGGTGTTGTTTAATGGAAAATAGGAGCATAGAAAAATTAAAATTCTATGAACTTCATATTAAATTATAGGTATCAAATGAACGGGTAAGGTTAAATTTGAGAAAATCAAAATGAGTTGAATTAATAATTGAGTGAGTTATTGATCCATCCAAAGTTAGTTGGATTGGAACTGATCGGCTGAAATGGGGTAAAATGCAAACTGATTTATTTTATAGGTATATTCGTTTGGGGAATCTTAGTAGGTTAAGTGTATTTTTACAAAGGAAAATGTTTTCCTAGAAAATATTTTCTTGAAAAAAAAGAAGAATTCTAACTTATTTTTTCATGTTTGGTTGGTGAGTGAAAAATATTTTCTAGTGTTTGGTTCGTACTAAAATTAAAACATTTTTTAGAACATTTTTTTTTTTTTAGAGAGTAGAAAATACTTTTTAGGAAAATAGTTTATGACTCAGAGACAAACCTCGATAATTGATTCTGAATCCAACCCCAACTTTCGAACATAGACACGACCCAGAGGATAGATTTGGGATCCGACCCCGACATTCAGACTTGGCCGGATCCTGATTCCGACCTCCGAATTGGGACATTATTTCAATAACCATGATCTAGGATCCAACCTAATTAAGACCCGACCCAAGACCTTGTCATGAGTCCTAACTAGGGACTCGATATTCGAACTGGAATCCGTCCCTTACAGACCGACACTTGAACCTAGACACAATTTTGACGATCGATCCGGGATTCAATCCTGACATGCGATCCAAGACCTAACTCCAACTTCCGACCTGACACCCGACATTTGAATTGGGATTCGACCCCGACACATGAATCAAGATACAACCTTGGCGATCGATTTGGGATCCAACCCTGACAACCAATCCTGGATGTGACCCCGACTTTGTATTCAACACATATCTTAGTTGCATAATATATATTCAATTCGATATTTTCTATGGTTGTTTGAGGAGTTTACATGAGAAAAATTACTCGTGGCATGTAATGGTTACATCATGGTATATCAAAATACACAAATTATTTGTGGCATGAAATAATTACACTTTGATACATCACAATTCACAAATTATTCATGACACGTAACAATTACACCCTGATACTTAATTATTCACAAATTATAACTTGTGGCATATAATAATTACATCATGATACATCACAAACATAAATTACTCGTGACATATAATAATGACGGAATAGTCTAATGGACCTTTGTATTTGTATGAGTTTGTATTATAGACCCTTCTAATTAATCTTTTACCAATTGAACCCCTGAACCCATTGAAATTTAGTATTTTAAACCCCTTTCTCACATGGTGGATAGTGCGTGTAATACAATTCCTATGCGTCAAATTCCACCTCATTTTAACTGCCACGCAGGAAATAAAATGATTAAATTAAATTAAAGCCCCAAAATTTTATATGAAAAATATTTTTCTCTTCTTCCAATTTTGTTCCAGATTTCTCTTCTTTCTCCTCTCTCAATCCAAAGGCTTTCACTAGTAAAACACAGTACTAGGAAGATCGATTGTACATCACAACGTCGTGGTGGAGCAACCACTAGAAGATGGAGAAGGTGATTGTGCCACACTCGATTTGGAACAATCATTTCTCGTCCAAATTACTCAACCCTCAGATTCTCTTCATTCACTCATCCTCCATGGTTTTTTCCTTCCCATCTTTATAATTTTGGATCAATTTAACTTTTTAGCTTTTTATAATTTGGTCATTTAAGAAAGGATTATGTGTTCTGAAGATTTGCAGAAATTGGTGTGGTTAATTGCTCCAGCGATGTTAAGTTTGGAGGAAATGAAATACTTGTTGAAAAATAGGATCAATAAGTCCATTTATTTGTTTGGAACAATGAAAGAAATTTGTTACTTGCGAAAATTCTTTGTAGAGTAATAAAGACTGAATTTGTTCAAGAAATAATTAATGAGTCCTTTGAAGAAGATGAGTGGCAACCTGAAACCATGAAAAAAATGGAGAAAGAATTCTGAGATAAGTAGAAAAGCCATAAAAAACTTTTTTTTGTCCAACAATGGTAAATAAATAAATGGGGAAGAAGATGACTCTTAGTTAGGTGAAAACTTGACATTTTCAATCTTTTTAGAAGACCTCACGCTCTTAAAATATGTGTATCACATGCACTTTGAACAAAAATGCTTAGTTAGGTGAAAACTTGACATTTTCAATCTTTTTAGAAGACCTCACGCTCTTAAAATATGTGTATCACATGCACTTTGAACAAAAATGCCACATAAGATGATGGGTCAAAAAAATGGTTTAAAATATCAAGTTTCTATAGGTTTAGGAGTTCAGTTGGTAAATGGTTAAGTAGAAGGGTACATAATACAAACTCACATAAGTACAAGGGTCCATCAGACCATTTCGCCTATAATAACTACACCCCGGTACATTTCAATTTACATGTGATTTAATTTTTATAGTCATTGTTACTTTTAGGTGTATCTTATTAATATTCCAAATTCTATTTCACATTTTATGTAGATTAGTTTTTAAACACGTGTGATGCACGTGTATCGCATACTAAATAGTATAAATATTTTAAAATTTCAAGAATTTGAATTAAATATTTTAGTCAAAATAAAAATACAAATAGAAAATTAAATTTAAAAAGTCTAATAGAGAAAAAGCACATAAAACAATTAAGGAGAAAAAATATTCAATAATAATAATAATAATGATAAACCAAGATAAAAGAATAAAAAATTAAGTCCATTGAACCCCCTCGATTTATATCTAATAAAGAGTAGTATGAACAACTGTTAATTGTGACTCATCAAAAAAGTTGCAGCGCTTTAGAAGGTCATAACCCGTCGAAAAAATCACAATCCTTCAATGTGGAAAAGTGATTGCTTTTAATATAATATAAATAAATAAACAATTATGAAGATATACTAAATGAGGTATATGATTAGTCAAAAAGGGATCGGTAATTTAAAGTTACTATTCTTGTCGTTTGTATTTTATCAAGTTCGTGAAGTGACAACGTTTTATGTTAATTTTAATTATTTAATCAACTTACATATGTGTTTTACACTTGATTTTTGAGTAGAATAAGAAGAAATTTTTTTTTTTCAATTGGTTGAGTGACGTAAAGTTGGAGGAATAAATTAATTAAATCCATCAAATATAATTCTTTAAGACGTAGATCTTTGAATTATATAAATCCATCAATATTATTTTTAAAAAAAAACAAATCCAGGCGATGAAAGCGACACAAATTAAAATAACGAAAAGAAAATAAAAAGAGCAAAATAAAAACGGATTTGACTATTATTATTTTTTTACCTTAATATAACTTTTCATTGGAAGTGGGAAAAAAATGAGTAGGCCCGATTATTATTTTTTACAAAAATCTTCATTTTTTTTAATTAAAATTTTCCCTCTTAATATCAAGGAATTTCTTTCCTTTTTCCTTTGTAACTCAAAAAAAAATGCATATTCCAAAAATAGATAAAAATCTTAAAATACATTTGTAAATTTATCCTTATAGCTCCTCCCTTGAATTTAATATATATTTATTTTTTTGTTAATTTGTATGTAACAATTTCGATCTATTTTAATGGACAATTATCAAATACTTATATTGAAAAAAAAGTAAAATTATAAAAAAAAAATCAAACTTGAAATACATTGATGATAACACTTGTCATCATAATATTATCTTACTTCTTCTATTCTACATAGATAAATTCAACAATTTCTCTTTAATAGTATAATAAATATCTTTTTAGGTGAGTTTTTCTAAGTTTTCCCACATCGATTACAATATAAATTGATTAATGTATATAACTACGTAAACTAAAGAGTATTAATACAATTTAAAAAATTGTAATTAAATTTATATATAAGGAATAAACAAATTATCGTGCCAATTTTGTATATAACTTTTTCTTCACTAACTTTTAGAGTGCATTTTCTGTGGTGAAAATTTCATATATGATATTTATTAGACTAATATTTTCAAGTTATAGCAGTAGAATAAAATTTTCAAGTTGTAACAAAAAAAATTCAAGTTATAACATTTTATTAAAAAAAAAACGTTTTTTAATTAATTGTAAAAATTTGTTTTGAAAAAAAAAAGATAAAAAAGGAAAATAAATCGATTTTGAAGAAAAAAACAAAAAAAAACGGAAATAGGTGTATTAATTAAATTTGAATTGATTGATGATAATTATTAATTAACATAAATTTAGGAGATTCAAACTAATTAGGAATATTTATTTTCCTTAATTCACTCTAATCTGTTAAAATTAATTAAAAAGTTTGATTTTATCCATTTTCTCCAAGTTTCTCTGTCTTCATTTTTTTTTTCCAGAATTATTGTCACTGACGAGTAAATCAAGTTTTTTTTTTGTTTGAAAAATCATGATTTTGTTGGATACCAACTTCATTCATTTTTTATTTTTTAAATTTTTTATTTTTTGTATGTTAGAATATGAATTTAGATGTCAAAGGTGTACAGTTTGGATACCAATTATAAGTCAGAGTTAGTTCATGAACTCTAAATTAGTAGTATGATTTCTTTCTAGGTAATAAGACATTGTAAAATCATAAACTCTAAATATTGAATCCAAATTGTATGCATTTTGTATATAACTGTTATCCCGAAAATTATTATAGTCAATGTGTATTTATCTTTAGAATGGTGTATCAATTTGGAATGCAGTCTGTATATAACTAGTATCCTGATATTACAATAGTCAATCTGTAATTCATATGTAGTCGATATCGTTTTGGAATAAAACAGTGAATATTATATATATCAAATACTTAGAGTTGTAACAAACACAAAAATATCGTCCAAAAGTTAAAAAAACTTGTAATTCTAAAAAGTCTAAGGTGCAATCAACTATCTCAAATTTGATCTTCGTGGTCTTGGTGTGGGATAATTGCTGGTAACCAGAGCATGTTCTTTTGCTATGCGGGGTCCACCAAATTTGCTAGCAACAGTGCCAGTTACTTCACTCTCACTGATCGTGCCATCATCATTTTTTGTTTTTCCATAATGCCATATGATTGTGCCATACCTTTGACGATGGTACTTTGCATCGATATCAACAGAACACATATCAAAAACTCTATTACTGATGTATACAACAAATAGACATGTGTACAAACCACAATCACTAGAAAAAAAATGAAAGAAAAATCATTCTATACCATTTTCATACCAATGTTAAAAATTTAAATACATTAATGGAGAAATTGAAAAAGAAACCTTCCTATTAGGAAAAATCTCAATTATATATCAATATTAGTCATAATTCATACAAATCAGAGTAATTTAACAATTCATACCATCTTCATATCAATTTAAACAATTCATACCATTGTGCTACTGATATCAAACCAATTTCATACCAATGTCAAAACACAATTCATACCATTTGCATACCAATATTATATCACATTTCATACAATATCCAAAAATCATTTATTAAAGTCAGATTCATACAAATATTATTCACATTTCGTACAAGTTTCACCCAAACAAAAGTTTCGAAACAACAATAAGCATAATGTGATATTTTTAGCAAAAAAAATCATTGATTTAAATAATGTAAAAATAAATTAAATATAATACATACCCTAACATTTTTTTTTCCTTTTTTAGATATTGGAATTTTTGATTCCTTCTTTTTTGTTGTTCTTCTTGTTGATGGTTTTGAAGATTGAACAAGTTCTACATTTGTTGCTTTTTTACTTTTTTCCTTTTTTATTTCACTAACAAAATTAGAATTCGAATCAAAAAGGGTTTCTGCAATTTTTCCCTTCCTCTTCTTTCCTTTTTGATTTTCCGAACTCACCCTTTTCTTTGCTTCATTTTTTTCTCCTTTTGATCCTTCGACTGAGAGGAACCACAGTTTGCAGGAATTTCATCATTTTTTGGTGGTGGGGTTTGAGTCAATATGTTGAATGTTGGAGCATGTACATCCGCAGAAGTTCCTTGAACTAATCGAGGACTCTTTCAAGGCGTTACAATCGTTTTCTTCGACATGATGATGAGAAACGGGAGGGACGATTTTAAAGTTGGGGTAGTGAGAAAGATGGGAGAGACAATTGTGAATGTGGGGTAGTGGGGTGGTGAGAAAGATGGGAGGGACGATTATTGTAGTATTGGATAGGCGTGGGGGGTGGGGGTGGGATTAACATGAATGGGAGGTTTGGAGTTTAACAGTAATCAAGAAACTCTAATCAATGTAAATCCCTAAATTTGTGTAACTGATAATTTCTGTTTTAAAAAAGGAACTGCAATCAAATTAATTAACTATTAATAATTAATAATATAAAAATATAAAGAGATTAATCATTTATTAAATTAAATTTTAATTAATTTTTAAATAAAATTAAATTTAATTCATATGTTATAACCCGTAAATAAACTGTTATAAGTAAGAATATTTAAAAGTATGTTTAAAATCCGTAATATTGTCTCTTAAATGTGTATATGGTGTGATTTTTCCTTTTCTGTGATTGTCTAAGAAATTTACATGAGACAAATTATTCGTGGCATTTAATAATTGCATCCTGGTATATCAAAATACATAAATTATTTGTGATATATAATAATTTCACTTCTATGCATCGCAATCACAACTTGTAGCACGTAATATTTACACCCTAATGCATAACTATTCACAAATTACTTATGGTATGTAATAATTATATTCTGATACATAACAATTCACATATTACTCGTGGTATATATGTGGTACATTACAATTTACATGTGATTTAATTTTTATAGTCATTGTTACCTTAAGGTGTATCTTATTAATTTTTCAAAGTCTATTTCACATTTTATGTAGATTAGTTTTTAAATGTCGTGTATTGCACGTGTATCGCATACTAAATAATATAAATATTTTAAATTTTTAAGAATTGAAACTAAATATTTTAGTCTAAATACAAAAACAAATAGAAAAATAAATTTAAAAAGTCAAAGAGAAAAAACAGAAAAAATATTAAGAAGAAAAGGTATTCAGAAATAATAATAATGATAAACCAAGATAAAATAATAAAAAATTGAGTCCACTAAACCCCTCAATTTATATCCAATAAAGAGTAGCATGAATATCTGCTTATTGTGTGTTAGAAAAGTCATAACATTTAGAAAATATCACAATCCTTCAATGTGAAAAAATGTATGCTTTTAATATAAAATAAATAAATAAATAAATATGGAGATATACTAAAAGGGGTATATGATTATTCAAAAGGGGATCGATAATTTAAAGTTATTATTTATGTCGTTTGAATTTTATTAGATGTTCCTGAAGTAACCATATTTTATGTTAATTTTAATTATTTAATCAACTTATATATGTGTTTATACTAGATCATTTTGTAGAATGAGAAAAACAAATCTCTTTCAATTGGTTAAAAAGCGTAAAATTAGAGGAAAAAATAATTAAATGCATCAAAAATAATTTTTAAAGATGTAGATCTTTGAACTTTATAAATCCATCAATAATATATTTTTTTTAAATCGAATAATATAGGCAACACAAATTAGAATGACAGAAAGAGAATAAAAAGAACAAAATAAAAACGGATAACTATAATTATTTTTTACCTTAAAATAACTTTTCACTAGAAGGGGACAAAAAAAAAATGAGTAGACCCGATTATTTTTTCTTTAAAAAAATCTTCACATTTTTTTTAATTAAAATTTTCCGAGTTTCTTTTTCTTTTTTAACTCGGCAAAAAAAAAATGCATATTCAAAAAATAAACAAAAATCTTAACATGCATTTATTATTTTATCCTTTTGATTGCTCCGTCCTTGAATTTAATATATTTTAATTTTTCATTTCTTAATTTGAAAAAGTAACAAATTTCAATCTACTTTAATGGATAGTTGTCAACTACTATTTTTTGTTTTGGTGATGTTTAGTGATCATTCAATTACTTTCTCAGCTCTAATTTGTTTAAATACTAGACAATTTTCAGAATATATGAAAAAAAAAAAAAAAAAAAAAATCAATCTTGAAATGTATTGATGATAACACTTGTCATCATAGTATTATCTTGCTTCTTCTACTCTACATAGATAGGTTCAATTATTTGTCCTTAATAATACGAAAATAGCTTTTTAGGTGAGATTTTCTAACTTTTTACATATCGATTACAATATAAATTGATTAATGTATATAACTACATAAACTAAAGAGTAACAATATAATTTGAAAAATTATAATAAAATTTGTACATTAGAAATAAACAATTTTTTGTGATAATTTTGTGTATGATTTTTTCTTCACTAACATTTGAAGTGTATTCATGCAGTTACGAAGTTAGGTATTTCTCTATGGTTGTTTGAGGAGTTTACATCATACAAATTACTCGTGCCATTTAATAATTACAACCTGATATATCAAAATACATAAATTATCCATGGCATGTAATAATTTCACTTTGATACATCACAAGTCACAAATTACTCGTTTTACGTAATAATTACACCCTAAGACATAATTATTCACACGTTGCTTGTGGTATGTGATAATTACATTCTGATACATCACAATTCACAAATTACTCGTGGCATATAATAATTACACGGTTCTACATTACAATTCACATATGATTTAACTTATATCGTCACTGTTACCTTTAGGTGCATCTTATTAATATTCCAAATTCAATTTAACATTTTACGTAGATTAGTCTTCAAACACGTGCAACACACGTGTATCGCATGTTAAATAGTATAAACATTTTAAAAGTTTAAGAATTTGAACTAAATATTTTAGTCTAAATAAAATACAAATATAAAATTAAATTTTAAAAGTTTAATAGAGAGAAAGCGCACACAAAAAAAAAGCAAAAATAATAATAATAAAAAAAAAAAGAAAAAGATAAAGAATAAAAAATCAAGCCAACTGAACCTCTCGATTTATATACAATTAAAGTAGTAAGAACAACTGCTTACTGTGCCTTATCATAAAAGTCACAACGCTTTAAAAAGTCACGACCCTTCGGAAAAAATCACAATCCTACAATTTGAAAAAAAGTGTTTGCTTTTAATATAATATATATAAATATGGAGATATACTAGATGGGGTATTTGATTATTCAAAAGGGGATCGAAAATTTTAAGTTACTATTTGTGTCGTTTGAAGTTTATCAGATGTTCCTGAAGCGACAACATTTTGTGTTAATTTTAATTATTTAATCAACTTACATATGTATTTTACGCTTGATTTTTTTTTTATAAGCAAAAAATATTCTTTTTCAATTGGTTGAAAATATAAACCAGAAATAAAAGATAATTAAATTCATCAAAATAATTTTTGAAGATGTAGATCTTTGAATTTTATAAATCCATTTTAAAACACGTGGGTGATGGAGGCGACATAAATTAGGATAACATAAAGAGAGTAAAATGGCTAAATAAGAACAGCTCTAACTATTATTATTATTATTATTATTGACCTTGAGATAACTTTTCATTGAAAGTAGACTAAAAAAAATGAGTAGGCCCAATTATTATTTGCCTAAAAAAATCGTCATATTAATGTGTTTCCTCTAAATATCAAGGAGTTTTTTATTTCCCTTGTAACTCAACAAAAAAATGCATATTCCAAAAACAAATAAAAAATTCAACATACATTTGTTATTTTATCCTTTTGATAGCTCCTAGAATTTAATATTCCAAATTTATTTAATATTTTATGTAGATTAATTTTCGGACACATGCATTGCACGTTTATCATATGCTATATAGTATAAATATTTTAAAAGTTTATGAATCTAAACTAAATATTTCTGTCTAAATAAAAGTATAAATAGAAAATTAAATTTAAATTTAAAAAGTCTAATAGAGAGTAAAAACAAAAAAAAAATTAAGAAGAAAAAATATTCAAAAATAATAATAATAATAAAAAATCAAGATAAAAGAATAAAAAATCGAGCTCAGTGAACCCCTCGATTTATATTTAATAAATGGTAGTATGAACAACTGTTTATTGTGTCTTATAAAAAAAGTCACAACACTTTGAAAAAATCATATTTCTTCGAAAAAGTCACAATTCTTCCATATGAAAAAGTTTCTTCTTTTAATATAAAATAAATAAATGAGTATAAAGATATACTAAATGGGGTGTTTTTAGTTAAGGATGATAAATTTATAATAGTTTAACATTCAAATTACGAGGTGATTTTAATAGATTTCTTAATATGTCGCTCATTTTACGTTAATTATGTTTTTGCTTAATCTATATGAAAATGGATTTAGCATTTCAAACACATTGAATTTCTAAATAATAATTTGATTTAATGTTATTATTAAGGG
>JAJOOS010007454.1:0-14104 GCA_029582725.1 Solanum chiquidenum
ATCTCAGTTATAGTATATGGGTATTCCCCATCTTTTCATCTTATTTATGATTTAGCTTCCGCACAGATTCTATTATTCAGATTATATTTAGTATGCTCGTGATCATGCCAGCAGGGTTAGCTTGGGATCACTTGTGGTCCTAGGTCCCGTGTCCGCGTCTCGGGGATAGTCTCGGGACGTGACAGAGTTCCTAAATTCTCCAATTTATAAAGTTAAAAATCCCCAATTGAGTTAAGATTTTTCTTCCATGTCATGGGTTCCTTTAATTATTGATTTATTTGATTGTTTTATGATCTATGAAGCATGAATTGATATAATTACATGATTTTATGATGAATTCCCATGAACTCATGTTTAATTCATATTTTCTAGGCATTGATGATTGAAAGTGGGTTTTGAACTATGAAAGGTGTATTATGGAATTATGGATGTTCTTATGAGAATAATGGGATATGATGAAAGTTGCTATGAGAGTGAAGCATCTAGGTTGATTGTTGTTGTTAATTGTTGTGAAAGGATTTCTCACATAATTACCTCATGCATGACTGTGAAAGGTTTTTCTTGCATAATAAGGGTTCTTAGGGTTGAAAGGTTTTCTCACCTAAAATGAACCAATGTTAAGGAGCTATTCTAATGTTGAGGCAAGAGGTGATTACCCATGTCACGTGATATAAGAAGAAGAGGTCATTACCCATGTTCCTTCAAGATCTTGGATGAATATGATTAAGGACTATTCTGTGGAAGTTAAAGCTTAGTACCGAGTGGACAAGTGGTGATTACCCGTGTCTCATAAACTATGTGCCAACATAGCATTGTCTAGATAGACATTAGCTAGTGGATCCACATAAGCTAGAAGTTCATGGTCCTTACCTTGGCAATTGGGACACCCTTTTTCAGTGTAGGAGATATTGAATTCCATGATAATATCTCTCGCGGTCTTAAATGTCGGTTAAGGATGCTTCCCACAAACAAGCTAAGATGAACTAAGGTTACTTCAAGAAGTATCGTACGTATGCTTTAATATGATGTTCACTTGCATTGATCATGTTTTATGACTCGTGTTTTCTAACTCTTTATCTCATGTTTAAGCTTGATCATTGCATTTCATGAAAGTATCTCTTTTAAGTATGTTTTCAAATGTTTTATGTATAGCTATCATACTTGGTAAATATTTTGTACTAACGCATACTCTTGCCTACATTTTCCCAAATATAGGGTCCGACAGTCAGTGTTCCCAGTTTCATGGCGAGAGTTCGTTGAGGAGATTTTGAGCTTTGGTGAGTCCTCATGCTTCGAGGATGGGACATTTATTATTTTCAATCTTTCCTTACTTTCAGTTTTGGAACATTATGTAAGGGCTTCGCCCAGATCCATTCTTATGTACTAGATGGCTTTGAGACGATGTTTTGATTTTTACTATGCTCTATAAAAATTTGATTTATTGAACTGTGTTTTAAATATCTTTATTCTATTTCTTGTATGATGAAAGCTAAGTAGCTTGTATGGGGCCTCTCGGGGTCTTGTACGCCATGTTACACCTAGGGACTACCTTGGGTTGTGACAACCTTATATGATATGGTAGGTTTGGGTCAACAGATCATGTCAACCATTACGCGTTGTTTGTACTGATACTACTTTTGCTCTGCCACTTGGCATAGTCTAGTTGTAGGGATTCAATAATGTTTCATAGGTGATATGATGATAATAATCTCTGACATTTTTTAACTCCTCTTTTCTTATGGTGGGCGACGTGTCTTATTTCATTTATAAAATGTACTCTCTTAGTAGTTTTTGTACATGTTTTAGACTAGTTCCTTGGGAGGGTTTTCATGTATTTTTAAAAGAAATTCTGTCAAAAATTAAGGTTGAGATTGACTCTTTCCTTTTATTAAGGTACCATATCATGTTTCATTTTACTTTTTATTTCCTATTTTAAATTGGGTGATAAGGGTTCTCCAATCTAGGTATTAGAGTAGGTGGCCCCATGGCCTGGTCAGCTGGGTCATGACATCTTGGTATTGGATCCTAGGTTATCGATCTCCCAATACAAGAGAAAATGCCAAATTGAGTCCTAAGGATTAGTGTATTAACATCCACATTTTATCTTTAGGGGGATATGAAGCATTCAAAGAATCTATGACTGAGGGCATCAACTAGTACATTTGCCTTCCTCGGATGGTACAAGATTTCCATATTATAATCTTTCAATAACTTGAGCCATTGGTGTTATAGTAGATTCAACTCTTTTGTCTTGAAACTATATTTGATGCTCTTATAATCTGTATAGATTTCAACATGCACTCCATACAAGTAATGTATCCAAATATTCAAGGTGTGAATAATTGTAGCCAACTCTAAATCATGGATCAGGTAATTGTTCTTGTGATTTTGTAGTTGTCTAGAAGCATAAGTAATTACCTTACCATGTTGCATGAAATTACAATCCAACCCAATGATTGAAGTGTCACAATACACCACATAGCCCTCTAGACCCTCTAAAAGGTCAGAACTAAGGTAAAAGTCAATCTATTTTTGGCTCCTGAAAACTCTATTCACAAGTTACGGTCCACGGAAACTTGGCCGCTTTATGAGTTAGTTTATTCAATGGTGCTAAAAGTTAAGAGAATCTTTCTATGAACCTCATGTAATATCCTGCTAACCCCCAAAAACTATGAACTTCTATCGGTGTCATGGGTCTAGGCCAAGTCTTTACAACCTTAGTCTTTTGTTAGTTAGCCTCTATACTAGAATTTGATACTATTTGATCTAAGAAAGCCCTAAAATGCAATAAGAACTCACACTTCGAGAGCTTAGCATACAATTTTTTTACCTTGGAGTACCTGAAGAACTGCTCGGAAATGGTACTGATGTTCTACCTGTGATCGTGAATATACCATAATCTCATCAATAAACATGATCATGAACAAGTTTGTAAAATGGAATGAATATGCTATTCATCATGTCGATAAATACTGTTGGGACGCTTGTCAAAAAAGAAATGAGAAAAATGAAATACAAAGGTATAAGACACACCTTGTTGCCAAGAATTTTCACAAAGGTCTGGTGTTATTAAGAAGAAACATACTCACCCATTATGGATGCAATAACATTAATGCATTATCTCATTAGTGTCACGGTCCATGATAGACTTGAAATCCATTTGATGGATGTGGTTACAGTATAACTTTATGGATAACGTAATAATGAGAAATACATGAAAACCTCTAAAGGATTAAGATGCTCAAAGCATATAGTTGAAAGTCTCAAAAAATGTATTCAACTAGATTGCAAGATCATTGTATGATTTGAAGCAATCTAGACACATGTGGTATAATCGTCTTACTTTGTATTTTTCTAAGAAAGGTTATATAAATAATTCAATTTGTCCATGTGTTTTTATTAAGAAAACAACATCAGAGTTTGTTGTACTTGTTGTTTATATTGATGACATAGATCTAATTGGAACTCCAATAGAGCGTTAAAAGACAATTGATTATTTAAAGAAAGAATTTGAGATGAAAGATCTTGGAAGGACAAAATATATTTTGAATTGTAAATTGAGAATTTGACAAACGTTATTTTTGTTCGTCAATTTGCGTATACAGAAAAAGTGTTGAAATTTTTTTATATGGATAGATCACATCCATTAAGTACTTCGATGGTTGTTCTATCACTTGATGTAAATAAGGGTTCATTTTGACCTCAAGAAAATAAAGAGAAAGGTCATGAAGTATCATATCTTAATGTAATTGGTGCACTAATGTATCTTGCTAACATTACAAGGCCTGATATAGACCTTTTTGGTTAATTTGTTAGCAAGGTATAGTTATGCTCCGATTAGGAGACATTGGAATGGGATCAAACACACATCACAGTATCTAAAAATACAATCGATATGAGCTTATTTTATTCTAACAATTCAAGTCCCACTTTTGTTGGTTATGCTAATGCAGGATATTTATGTGATCCACACAAAGTTCGATTCAAACAAGCTATGTGTTCATGTATGGGGGTACTGTCATATCTTAGAGATCTATAAAGTTGTCTACCGTGTCCACTTCATCAAATCATGTTGAGATAATAGTTGTTCATGAAGCAAGCCGAGAATGTGTGTGGTTGAGGTCGATGATACATCTCATTCGAGAAAAATATAGTTTGGAATGTAACAAATTAACCACAATTGTATATGAAGATAATGCAACATGCAAAGAATAACTAAAGGGAAGATTCATAAAAAGAGATAGAATGAAGTACAATTCGTCAAAGCTTTTCCACACACATGAACTCCAAAACAGTGGTGATATCAATGTGTAACAGATTCATTTGAGTGAAAATGTGGATGATTTATTCACCAAGTACTACATCTCTCAAAAAGATGGTGCACAAGCTTGGAATGCGAATATTCCAGAGTTTCGATTGATATTCTCATTAGGGAGAGTTAATACACATTGTACTCTTTTTTTCCCTTGCGAGGATTTTTCCCACTTAATTTTTCTTGTAAAGTCTTTTTGAGGGAGCCTAGATACGTATTATTAGATATGTGTACTCTTTTTCCTTCACTGTTATCTTTTTTATTGACCTTTTTCTAGTAAGTTTTAACGAGGTGTATTATCTATCAAATAGACATTCAAGAGGGAATGTTATAAACATATTTGTATTATAATGAATATTTATTATGTAAATTATTTTGGAGAAAAGATAGGAATTCTAATGGCCCAAGTCAATTTTCCCCAACTCTCTATTTTATTCTTCTTTTTACTTTATACTTTTATAACAAAATTAATTTTTTAAAATAATATTTAAAACATTTTTCTTACCCCACTCCACTACCTCCTTTCACCATTCCACCCCCCCCCCCTTCCCACATACACACACAAACACAATACCCTCCTCCCCAAATATTTATTTAATTTTTTTATTAAAAAATTTATTTTATCCCCCTCTTCAAAAAAAAATTGTTGTTATTTTTTTAAAAAAATAATGCCCTATCTATGTAATCCTCCTGTAACGACCCGAATCGTCGTTATTTAGGAAAAGTAACATATAGGAAATTTCTAGGCCACTGTCCCGCCACGGTGGGGTAAGCTGGCGCCAGAGCAGGATAGGCAAGACAAAATGTAAATACCGTGAAATATTATTTTCTCATTCCTCCTAAAATACATAATTTAGACGTAAACCACCCTAGAAACCCCCAAAAAGTTGCTCTAAGCTTGGGAAGGAAGGAGAAAGAGAATTCTAGCGTGAGGAGATCGGTGGATTGTGGATTTGTAGAAAAGATCACCATCCCGTCGTCCGAAAAACCAAAAATTCATCGATAATCCTCTTCGAATGATTGGCGCTAAAGTAGGCTAGGTTTTATTAATTGAGTAGTTACAAATTTGTGCTCATTGCATAATATAATGTAAATCAATAGTAGGCCTTCGTGCACCGAACAATAGATGATTTAATCATAGGAAGCGAAGCCTTAGGTGATGAACTAGGGCTAAGTTGGTCGAATTATTGTTAAGTGATATATGTCGATGAATACTTCGTTGTGATGGTTGTGATTTCATGATTGTGTGATATATGTTGTTCTCGCTTCATTATGATACGTGTATGTATGCAATGTTGCATTATTGGTCACACTATTGGTAATGAGATAGACGAATAAGGAATGCCATGAATCCTTACTTGATTTTATGATTATGAGAATGTACTTGTGATTGTGATTATGGCTTGTTGAATGGATCGGGTGTTGTGTTCCGACACACTAACTTGGATCGATTGCCAGGTTTTGGCATAAACATTGGATCGGTTGCCACATTCTGGCATAAACATGGGATCAGTCACCACGTTTTGGCATAACCATTGGATCGGGAACCACGTTCCGGTATGCTAACAATTTGGGTTTGGGTTCTATGAGATGACCAATGACTTACATAATTGTGAATCTTGAGGATTGTGAAATTAAACGTGGTTCATAAATGTTGTTGATATTGTAATTCCCCGGAGTTGTTATATGGTTATGAGGACTTATATCTGATTGTTCTTTTATGTTGAGTGAACTTGTTGCGTATCTCGTTGTTGAATGAATCGGGAAGGACAAAGGTTCAAAGGTCGTAATAATTGAGAGTAAGGGTTGTCCGTGTGTTGTAATTTGGTGAGAAGTGAGGGGTAGTGTACGTGATATAATTACTTAGGTGGATTTCACCTTGGAGGAAGCAATTTGTGGTTGGTAGTTATAAAGCTTGATGTATTGTGCCATGTGGCAAGGGCAGGGTAACATAGAAGAGAAAGTAAGGGTATGTCATGGGTGGTTAGTCGAAATGCGTGTAGTTGTATTCGTGGACTCTTCAATGTGTTAGGATGGTTAGGCTAAGATCAAGAACCTAGTAAGTAGGTTGACTGAGAAGGTGGTTAGTAGTAAGGGTGCTAGTGTAATTCGGAGTTATTCTAGAGAGGGTAAAGGTGGAGAAGCGAGTGGTTAATCGCATATTCATGCTAGTTGTTTTCTTATGTTATGCGGTGGGCGTCGGGTTAACCAATTATACGTTCCAGTACGTGTTGTTTTGTACTGATACTACTCTTTCTATGCATTTTGGTATAGTATGGATGCAGGATTGGTGATGTTTCATTAGATGAAGACGAAGAAATCTCCAGCAGACTCTACTTTTCCTTCCGCATGGTGGGAGCTGTGTCTTTTCATTATTATGTCATGTTGTACTCTTAGTAGCTCTTACACCTGTTTAGACTAGATCCTTGGGGGTGTTAATTACTTTACAAGTCTTAACCCGAATTTGTTAAGAAGGTTTTCATTTATAAAAACACTATGATTTCATTTATCTCCCTTTTTTGTTAATTTTCCGCATGTTTTAACTATTGGGATATGAGGGTTCTCTTACTTAGGTGTTAGAGTGGGTGCCCGCATGGCTCAATGGGTTTGGTCGTGACAAATTGGTATCAGAGCCCAGGTTACCGGTCTCCCAGTACAAGAGCAAAATGTGGACTATATTCCTGCGGATTGGTGTGTTGACGTCCACATCTAATCTTCAGGAAGCTAAGAAGCATTCTAGGAAATTGTTCCACTTTTTCTCTTCTTTCGTGCGAGTGTTGCTTGTGGTATGAGTTGGGTCCAATTGGTATCTCCCGATCCTAATTGATATCTCAACAAAGTAAACCGGACGTAGTGGTTACGACTGAGGGGCCACAAGCAAGGAAAATTGGAACTGAGAAGGTTCCAATGAGTATCTGTCCCAAAGGGTTGCGTAATTGCCTGGATGACGGGAATGGTCATCCATTGATGTGAACTAACTAATAACTTGGACTTATCTATGCATTGTATTTTGGAAACTGTGAATGTGTGTCGCTTGACATTCGAATTAACTGTGACCGCGTGCTTCTTATTGTCTGAATCAACTGCGAAGGTAAAGTTGTAATTGCTTAATTGTGATGATGTAATTATGTACACTATAAATGTGTGTCTTGAACTTTGATATGTGCAATATGTTGGCCTAGTTGTTGAAGTTATGCCAGTTGTAACCTGAGTATTGTGAAACTCATTGTGAAAAGAAAGTCATGCCTCAGTTTGACACGGGGTTCAATTATTACAAAGTGATTCGTAAGAGGAATATGGATGTGTCTTGCGCTCGAGTAATAACCGTGTGAGTGCTTGGGTGTAGCCTGGGAATCTGTGCGTTGTGGTTATTAAATTAAGGAGAATGAAATGGATTGGGTATAGTGAAGATTGACTCGGGGTATACATCGACCATCCTAGCTAAGGGAAGTACTCTAAAAATGTATGTGTTATAGCTGGGAACCTATGGGGGGATTTGGGAAAGAAAAGAACCCCAGAAAAATCATTGGCAGGGGTTTTATTTCCGTTATGGCTGTTGGGGTGGGATTCTTCCCGCCAAGGCGAGGCCGCCAATGTGGGATTCCTCCCGCAATAGCGGGACAGGGCGAGACAGAATCTTTGCCATGTCTCCCCTATTTTCCCTAGTCATAATTATGAACCCTAAATCGTACCTGAACTAACCCATGCAAGTCAATAGTGCTCAATAATAGAACAGGAAGTCATAACCCTAGTATTTAAATATCGGTTGTGTCAGACAGCAAAACCTAGCATCCATGTGCTTACAAACATAAGGAAAAACGAAAAGATAAAGTAAAGTTTTGTCCTAAATCACAAGCCCAAAAAGGGGTGAAGAAACAATCAAGAACCCTGGGACTAGAGGTGTCATCGTCAGAGTCTATATCCTCCGGGGGTACCAAGCCTGTCATGGCCTCCTCCAGACAAAAGAATTGATGGAAATCTCCCTTATCAACTATGGGAATCTCCTATTCGGGGGAGACGCAAGTGAACATAATTTTCACCACCTTCCATATTCGAACCAGCAGACGGTCTCTCGCCATACCCTTCCTTCTCTCCTAGCGCAACTCATGAATGAGCATCTCAAGCTCTAGAGCGGTGCTGAGGGGAACCGGAATGGTGTCACCAATAGGGCGCCCTATTCTCCTTCGGACAGCTGCCAAGTCCTCTTCTACCTGTGCAGCGAAGAGTAGAGGCTGGGATCCGGTGGGATGAGTGGCGTCGCCTCCTTTATCATCCAATTCCATGGCCGCCTGACTACCAATGGCCCTGTCAGGCCTCCTCTTTTTTCTCCGAGAAGTAGAACCATGCCTAACCAAAAAAACGGTGAAGAGGGGGATCCATAGGGAGTACCTCATCAGTGTCTAGGAGGGGGACCCCCGCCTGTTTGCACAAAGATAAATCCGGGTAGGAAGAAAGCCTTCTTGTTACCCCGATAAAACATCTTCCACTCTGAGATGATCTGCGCCCCCATATTTAGCTCGATGACCTGCACCGCGCACGCCACCACCAAGGCACAAGAAAGTGTCACTTCTGTGCGATTTCCCGACGGGCGAATCCTCCTAGTGACCAAATGAAGCCACCTCTTAGCAATTGGTAACGACTCAACACTAGTAATCCCCTCAGCAGTAGGCCAATAGACCCTACCTCGACGTGCAGGCTCCACAAGTGTGTCCCTCAACCAACCCAGATCCATCTCCCTCAGCTTATCCTCGTACTCAGTATTCGAGGCCTCAGACAACTCCAGTACCTTATTTATAGAAGTGGCATTCAGGGGGATGTCAACTCCCCGGATGCGGATGATGGGGTGAGGATCGTCCCAGCAGACGGTGGGCTGGATAGCGTAGAACTCCCTCACCCAGTCAGCACGCACGGGGAGCCTCGGTCAGTGGGCCCACCTGAACTCTATCAGCCAAGCATAGAAAGCATGTTCTTTTTCCTCCAGCCTAAGTAAGACGAAGCCCCTTTCATAGCAGAACTTGTTGTTTCGAAAGTCATGGAATCTCTCTCGACTAGCAGCGTCAAGAAATTGGACAAAGGGTAAATTTTCCTCATTTAGGCCTGTCATTAGATAAGCCTGCAAGTTTTGAAAGTTTTACATTAGAACGCGATAGAAATAAACAATTTAAAGTTAAAAAGGGAAGGGAGAAATTTTCCATCTTAAAGAGATACAGGCCACTGGTCTGGCTCATCCCACCACAGCGGACAAAATCCTGCCACAGCGGGATGAAGGAGGACACCACAGCAGGATGAAGGTCGCCAGAGCGGCCTTCATCTGGGAAGAACACCACGCGCGGTCATGGCGCCCTTCATCCCAAAAATCCCTATTTTTCACAAAATTCCAGCAAATCACAGTATAATAACTACCCTATAACCTAAATATGCAATCATTTTAGCAAAATAACCCCTAAACAACGCCTAAATCTAAGTTTTACACCAAGAAACTTTTCCACTTCCCCCACCCATTTTAGTACCGATTCGATCGTGTTTCTATGAAATCCTTACGCCCATGACGTTGTGAAGACGTTGGGGACGTAAGGGAAGTAAACATGCTACATTTTTTCTAGCAAATCAAGCAACCTATTTTCAATTCCGAAAAATGCCCCAAAAACTTACTCTAATCGATCGTTTAATATTATGCAGGCGTATAAGTAAGTGACGAAGTAAAGAGAGCAAGGATTAGAAACCTTACCTTGATTTTGACGTGCAAAATGGAGGGGTTAAGAGAGCTTTTGGGTGATTTTGAAAGTAAAGAGGAGGAAATGGAGAAACCATTCCCCTTCCCCCTTCCACCCCCCCACCATTTTACTATTTTTTATCTCCCGCTACAGCAGGAGATTTCTTGCCACAGCTGCCCCGCCTCAGCGGGAGGGCAGCCACCCTGGCGAGGTAAGGTACTGTAGATTAGGACGCAATTCTTTCGGGCGTTGCGTCATGTCCCTAACTGGTCCTTTAAAGTATAGAACCTATCGTGAATTAGACTCGCAAAGCCATCCCCATCTGTGATCTGTAATGAGTCGAGTTGTTAGTTTTAAAAACTTTGAGGTAGGGTGTGTAATGATTTGTGTACTAGTTATTCGAGGATGAACGAAGGGTAAATTAGTATCTATTGTAACGACCCGAACCGTCGTTATTTAGAAAAAGAAAAATTCGGGAATTTTTGGGCCACTCTCCCGCCATGGAGAGCCAGATGCCACTAAGGCGGCGGCGCCACGGCGTGGTAAGCTGGCGCCAGAGCGGGATAGGCGAGGCAGAATGTAAAAAACTTGAAATCTTATTTTCTCCTTTCTCCTAAAATACCTAATTTAGATTTAAATCACCCTAAAAACCCCCAAAAAGCAGCTCTAAGCTTGGGAAGGAAGGAGAAGGAGAATTCTAACGTGAGAAGATCGGTGGATTGCGGATTTGTAGTCAAGATCACCGTCCCGTCGTCCGAAAAACCATAAATTCACCGATAATCCTCTGTGAATGCTTGGTGCCGAGGTAGGCTAGGTTTTATTAATTGAGTAGTTACAAATATGTGCTCACTGTGTAATATAATGTAAATCATTGGTAGGATTTATGTGTAGGCCTTCGTGCACCGAATAATAGATGATTTAATCATAGGAAGAAGCCTTAGGTGATGAACTAGGGCTAAGTTAGTCGAATTGTTGTTAAGTGATATATGTCGATGAATACTTCGTTGTGATGGTTATGATTTCATGATTGTGTGATATATGTTGTTCTTGCTTTATTATAATACGTGTATGTATGCAATGTTGCATTATTGGTCACACTATTGGTAATGAGATAGAGAAATGAGGAATTCCATCAATCCTGACTTGATTTTATGATTATGAGAATGTACTTGTGATTGTTATTGTGGCTTGTTGAATGGATCGGGTGTTGTGTTTCGACACACTAACTTGGATCGGTTGCCACGTTTCGGCATAAACGTTGGATCGGTTGCCACGTTCTGGCATAAACATGGGATCGGTTGTCACGTTCCGGCATAAACATTGGATCGGATACCACGTTCTGGTATGCTAACAGTTTGGGTTTGGGTTCCATGAGATGACCAATGACTTGACATAATTGTGAATCTTGAGGATTGTGAAATTAAACGTGGTTCATAAATGTTGTTGATATTGTAATTCCCCGGAGTTGTTATATGGTTATGAGGACTTATATCTGATTGTTCTTTTATGTTGAGTGAACTTGTTGCGTATCTCGTTGTTGAATGAATCGGGAAGGACAAAGGTTCAAGGGTCGTAATAATTGAGAGTAAGGGTTGTCCGTGTGTTGTAATTTGGTGAGAAGTGAGGGGTAGTGTACGTGATGTAATTACTTAGGTGGATTTCACCTTGGAGGAAGGAATTTGTGGTTGGTAGTTATAAAGCTTGATGTATTGTGCCATGTGGCAAGGGCAGGGTAACATAGAAGAGAAAGTAAGGGTATGTCATGGGTGGTTAGTCGAAATGCGTGTAGTTGTATTCGTGGACTCTTCAATGTGTTAGGATGGTTAGGCTAAGATCAAGAACCTAGTAAGTAGGTTGACTGAGAAGGTGGTTAGTAGTAAGGGTGCTAGTGTAATTCGGAGTTATTCTAGAGAGGGTAAAGGTGGAGAAGTGAGTGGTTAATCGCATATTCATGCTAGTTATTTTCTTATGTTATGCGGTGGGCGTCGGGTTAACCAATTATACGTACCAGTACGTGTTGTTTTGTACTGATACTACTCTTTCTATGCATTTTGGTATAGTATGGATGCAGGATTGGTGATGTTTCATTAGATGAAGACGAAGAAATCTCCAGCAAACTCTACTTTTCCTTCCGCATGGTGGGAGCTGTGTCTTTTCATTATTATGTCATGTTGTACTCTTAGTAGCTCTTACACCTGTTTAGACTAGATTCTTGGGGGTGTTAATTACTTTACAAGTCTTAACCCGAATTTGTTAAGAAGGTTTTCATTTATAAAAACACTATGATTTCATTTATCTCCATTTTTTTTTAATTTTCCGCATGTTTTAACTATTGGGATATGAGGGTTCTCCTACTTAGGTGTTAGAGTGGGTGCCCGCACGGCCCGGTGAGTTTGGTCGTGACACCTCCGCTCTCAATTATTTTTAAAAAATTTGATTGTGTGGTAGATATTTATTTATTTTAAAAAAATATCTAAATAAAATAAAACGAATGGTTGATTTGGAGTAAGATTTTTCCAAAAAATTTTATAAAAGAAATCTAAAATTAAAAAAAATGGAATAGTGGGGTGGGTGGGGAGAGAGAGAATTGTCGGAGGGTACGGGGAAGCTGGTGGAGTGAGATAAGAAAAATGCTTAAAATTTTATTTTAAAAACAACAAAAAAAATTGGAATAGTTATTCTTTAATCTTTAACTTTTAACTAATATTAATAATTTATTTATTTTTTATCAAATGAAGTGTTCTATTCATATGACAAAGGTATATTAAAATAA
Organism: Solanum chiquidenum; assembly: GCA_029582725.1. Taxonomy (NCBI): domain Eukaryota; kingdom Viridiplantae; phylum Streptophyta; class Magnoliopsida; order Solanales; family Solanaceae; genus Solanum; species Solanum chiquidenum. The sequence goes on from JAJOOS010007454.1 coordinate 12,800, forward strand.
AAGACAGTATATTATACACAACATTGAGATGATCTTCTTAAATTAAATAGTGATAGTTTAAGTATGAAATAAGATCATCCCCAACCCACTTCTATTTTACTCTCCATTCTTTATATTTGAAGAATAAAATAGAGAATGGGCACTACAACCCACGTCCATATTAATATCTATTCTCTATTTATAGAGGGGTGAATAGTAGTTCTCCAAATTTGAAGAACTACTATTCACCTCTCTATTTCACTCTTTTATTATTTTGATATTATTTCTATTATTTTGTAATGAACATATTATTTTATATATAATGTCACTAATTAAATATTCATTATTCGTAATTCATTTTAAATAAAATGTAATGTTTTAAAAAGTATATTATTTAATATATTCTATTTTCATCTCGAATTGATAATATTTTAATTTTTTTAAGTTTTATTCACTAATATAATTTGAAAATTTTTTATTTGAAATTTTTTTAGCTAAATATAAAAAAAAAATTAAGGACAAAAATGCTCATTTTTAACTCTGTAATGCATTAATAGAGCATTTATGGGAGCACCGTCATAATCTTGAAAGTTGAGTATTTATATAATTGTATTTCATTAATGATTTCTTTTATTTGAATTGTTCATTAATTTGTACATTATAGAATATTTTCTTGCAATTTATGTTATTTAAAAATTTAGCATAAAATATAATTTTATGTATTAAATGAAGAATTTTAAAAATAAAATATTATATCACATGAAAAATATATAAAATAATTATTTGGAAAAAAAAAGAAATGATATATATTATGAAATAAGAAAATAAACATGAAATAGAAATAATAATATAATATTGATGAGAGAGATTTTTTTTTTTTTAGAGAGAAATAGAGAATTAGATTGGAGTTGGTTATCTAAAAAAATAAAGAACTTTATATAAAGAGGGTAAATAGAGTAGGGAAAATTACTGTCACGCCCCAAACTCGGGGGGCGCAACTGGCTCCTAATGCCAAAACTCAGTCCCGAGCCGACCCTGCTGAACCATTTGTTACTAGCGCATGGTAGCCACACACACAATCAAGAAAACAAACAAGTATATCTCGGCTTAAAACTAAGCCCTCGGCCGGCAAGGCCCCTGTCAACTGATCTATAAAAGAAACAGCTACTCCAGGAGATCATATAACTAAATAGCCAACTAGCACAAAAGTCTTGATTGGACCGTCGAGGCCACCATGATATCTATACCAAAACTAAAGGCAGGTATATATCAATACAATACATCAAACAACCCACAAGCTTCAGCAAACCAACAACATAGGCCAGT
>JAJOOS010007455.1:0-19400 GCA_029582725.1 Solanum chiquidenum
CCTCCTCATATCATCATAGTGGCTTTGTTTTGTCTGCTTCGACTCACGAGCAGCTTCCTCAGCCTACAAGTCAATCTGAAGACATCATACACCGAATTCCAAATTCTCACTTTCTGAAAATTGCAAGATGCAACAGATGTGCGTCAATAGGCGATCGGTGGACTTCCTGGTTTAGAAGATCAATATTATACTTCCCTTTCTTAACAGCCACTGGTTACTTCTCCATACATGATAACAATTTGAGGTTCTTGAAATATCAGTCATTACCCCCTATATTCTATTTCTTTTTTTTTTCTTTAACCTGTGTGGGGGGGGTATATCTGTCCTAGGGATGTCAATCTGTCCTACGGGTTCCATGAGACGTGAGATAACATAACTGCATCATGAATAAAGAAAGGGCTAAAGGCCAGGTGAAGACTACAAATGTCACCAACAAAGAAGTTAAACGGGATAAAAAATTCAGTTTCAACAATCTCTACTCTGAAGTAACAATTAGGGATGGCAATGGGGCGGGGCGGGGTGGGTTTAAGGCTATGTGGGGCGGGGGGTGTTTAAGGTTGTGTGGGGAGGGTTGAAGTGGGTTTATTTAAAATTAATGTGGGGCGGGGAGGGTTGCGGGTATATGTGATTTTATGTGGGTTCAACTTAATTTTAATTTTTTACATGTTATAAGAGTGATAGAGCATTATTTATTAAGATAATTTCATTAAAGCTACTAAAATATTCAGGATAATAAATGAAAATGGTTCAATAAAAAATAATACAATTTCTTACATGTTTCCTAATTGACCTTTAAAAAATAAATTTTCAAGTCATTATCCTATTAAATTAATACAACTTAATGAAAAAATGAATTTATTTTTATGAATTTTATTTTTAGTATCAAACATAACTAGAAAAAGAAAATATTAAAAAAATTATGCGGGGCGGGTTCATGCGGGGCGGGTCTATGCGGGGCGGGGTGGGGCGGGTTGAAAGTGAAAAGAGTTGCTATGCGGGGCGGGGCGGATTAAAAATTTTGCGGGTTAAGCTCAACCCGCACCGCCCCATTGCCATCCCTAGTAACAATGTTGTTTCCCCTGCAGCTAACTGGGGTTTCTCGAACCATGCAGCATTCTAATGGCTCACCACAGTTGCTTCAAGCTATTATTCTACATAAGTACGTAGGTTGCTTTGTCTTATGTTGAAAGAGTCTTGCAGTCTTTATACTTCAACCCATAATTTGCTTCTTGTGATAAAAGTAAGGCAGCATGATGAGACCTCCATCAGGTCAGGAAATTCATTGAACTAACTGTTCATTAAAAGAAAAACTTTCCCTGCTTTGTGACTCACTCATCTTATCTCTTGTTAAGATAAGAGCTTCCATAATAGTGTTTGGTTGTAAAGTTGTTTGAAAATATTTTTGCAATTTTCAAACTTCATTTTTGTGCAAAGCTTTTGAAGAAAAAAAAGAGTAACTGTTTCTCCGAACTTTGGAAAAAAAGAAAGAGAATAAAATTAAACTTACAAGTTACAATGATTTTTTTTTTAAAGTTTGGACAGAAGTTCCTTTTATTCAAAAGCTTCGCAAACAAAGAAAGTTTGATGAAATACTTCAAGGAAAAAAGCACACACAGCCAAACTCTATTAACCTTCGCAAGGAAAAAGCAAGTACGAAAGTATGAGGCACCTGTCTTTGTGCTTCCCGCTCCTGAAGTTTCTTTTCCTTTTTATTTGATGATTTGGCAGTATAATATCCATCACCAGCAGCTTCATCGTCACTCCCATCAACCGTTTCTGCTACAGATTTGATACACATAGATACATCACTGTCTACATCAAATAGATCTTTTGCATCTAAAGCAGGAGCAGCATCCTATGGCATCTAAGATCACTCGGAAAATGGAAAAGGGGAGGGGGGGAGGGGAAGAAAGCGCATCCATTTTTTACCAAAAAGTAAACAACAAGAACGTTTTTTGGTTGAAAAAGCAAAACTTTTACTTCTCAGTTGATGCAACAAGTTAAGTGTGAGCAAGAAGAAAGCAGTCTGTTCAATGAGCTATAGCAATTAAGCCCCATGTTATGAAGCAGATGCTCAGAGGTGAATATGGTAAAAGCTATCTCTTTTTCCACCTGCAACTCAATGTCATAATGAACAAACTAAACTGATGTAGAGACTATTAACAACTACACGCAAAAGATGTTGATCAACAGTAAAGAACTGGAGCTGGAGAGAAGTATACCATCTACTGCAGCAGCAGCTGAAGAAGTACTAGCAGCTGAGGAAGCTGGTCTTCTACGCATTCGACGAGCTCCAGTAGCTCTTACTACAGTTTCCCTCCGCTCAACCTAATATTCAAACAATAAAGCAGTATCTACATCAGCTTCTTACTAATTATGCATTGTATCATTCCTTTAGCGCCATCACAATAGCATGTGCAGCTTAATACTCATAGTACATGTGTGATGTCAAATTTTTACAGCCTTCGCCTTTTAGCTCAGAAAACACAAAATAATCAGCACAATACAAAAAAAAAATTAGCAATCAGACCTGGGCCTCATCTTCATGTTCTCCAGGAGACTGAGAATTCTGGCGGCGCCTCCACAGATAAAGTGGAACTAGAGCTACAATGAGAAGCATTGACAGAACAGCTACAAGCATATCCTCCATATTCTACTTCTAAATGCTTGCAGTATGCTATCTGTTAATGCAATACAATGGCAGATCAGTAATCTAAACTCATAAAAGCATACGAAAAAAATAGAAATTATACTCTTCTGGAGTTTGTTTGTCCTTTCATTTGCAACAAATTTCATAATTCGTATAAGAAGGTTAAAATTTATTCGAAAATAATGAATTAGGGATTAGATATCGTGATCGAAGAAGAAGAGGAATTGGGAGTAGTATGGAGGAAGAGCGAGAGAGAAAGAGGGGAATGTACAGTTCAACTTCGCCGGAGTAGTTCGCCGGAGAAAGAGATGCAGAGAAGCAAGCCGGCCGATGAAGCAATTGGCGGGCCAAAAAGGAAATACGGATTCTGGTCACTATTGTAATCTCAGGAATTGGGCTTTGTGAATTTGAGATACATCTAGCCCAGTCCTGCATTTCACGAGTAGAAATAGCATTCACTAGCCATTTTCCACTATATATTTGAAAAATAGCCACTATTGTAGAATTTTAAATTTAGTAGTCCTATCTTCACGAGTAGAAATAGCGTACACCAGCTATTTCTTCGTCATGTCTATGGAAAGTAGTCACTATCTTAATTAAAATATCAAATTTTATATAAGGTGAAATTCTGATACATTTATTCGGTTCAGTCCTGCCTTCACGAGTAGAAATAGCATTCACTCACCATATTTTCACCATGTCTTTAAAGAATAGCCACTATAATAGAATTTCAAATTTCATAGATGAAACTCTGTGACGACAATGTCTTGGAATCTTACATGTCCAATTTAAAACATCATGACAATTATTATTTTTCAATTAAAAGGGTTGAAAAGTGATTATTTGTGACTTTACTTGTTCCATGAACAAAGGGAATTATTCATGAACTAATATAACTTCATATCCACCGAGGTAGGGGTATGATTTGCGTACACTCTATTCTACTCAGACCCCACTTGTGGATTACGCTAGGTATGTTCTTATTCTTGTTGTTGTTGTATATAACTTTCAAATCTACCAAAGAAACTTCCTTCCTACAAACTAATGTTTGGTTTATGCTTGCTGCAGCCTCAATGTAGCTCAACCAAATAGCCATCCAATATAGGTTATGGCACATTGTATTAATAATACTTATTTTGAGCTTTTTAGGAATACTGGAACACAAATACATAGTTATAGAGATGTGTTGTTACATAAACAAAGAAAAGAGTAATTTTATAATACTCTATTCACTCAATCCATCCAAATACGCCACGCCAGTAGAACTCAACCATGATCCGCCCTGAATCAACTCAGCCACAGTGAACGGCATAGCTTCAGCGGGATCAGTAATGACATGATAACCAGGCCACTTGACGCGCTTACTAGTACCAGCACCAGGTCCATTGTTCATATACTCACCATAATACAATGTCTTCAACGCAAATTCTCCGTTCCACTCAGCCCAACCCGCTGGATCAATGAGACCACCTAAGTATGATTGCATCACTACAGTTCTTGAATATTCTTTCCATGGCCTACCAAGATACGTTTTGAATTCATTCACAACTGATTCAAGGTCTGGACTTGCTATTATGTCACAGAACTGAATTGATGTCCCAGTCGCCTGATTTGGGTCCGTCCTGCCTTGTGCAGTCACCATGTTTTTCTGATATTTACTCGGTTTTCTAGCTACGAGCTGGCATTTCTGGAATACAACTGCTGCATTACCAAATATGAAATCAATAGTCCCTGCAGAGACGGATTCAAGATTTAAACTTAGATGATTCAACCTTCATAAGTTGTTATGTTAAAAATACTGAATTCAGTTGAACAGTACCTGTCACGTAGGAGTCTCGATAGAATTGCCTTTGAGAATGTGCATATAGGGTGTCTTGATAAGCATCAATACGACAACGATTTATGACAGACATATCACCTCCAACTCGAAGTGCCACTGCTTGGTGTTTCTCTGGTCCTGCTGTGTTCTGTATACATATGTCCTGTAGTATAAATCCTTGGCCAACTGCAGCTGCAATATGATGAAAATGCACTAGTATTATTAAAGCAAGCTGACACGAACACAACAGTTATAAGAAATATAAACTGATAAATTGAACACTTACCAAGAGTGGCAGAGCGGAAGGTTGTTGTTCCATCAACAAAATTAAGGCAACCAGTAATGATGGTAGAATTCATGCCATCACCAACAATCATCAAGTTCATTTTCCTGCTAGTCACCTCAACATTCTCTTTATAAATTCCCATCTTTACATAAATTACATAACGCGTCTTACTCCTATCTGGTGCTGCAGCAACTGCTTCAACAAGTGTTTGATAATCCCCTGTTCCATCTTGTGCCACCACTGCATTTGCTTTAATGTCCTTACCTGAACTCTCCATCAGCTTCCTATCCCTCGAACTCACCCAAGATGGCATTTTTCCTAAAACCGTCCTGAAAACATCCTCATCATGAGTTGTTACAGACGCAAGCATCGCCAATGCTACCTTAGCTCTTGTGATCAACTCATCAAGAACTGTTCCATTCTTAGTACTTAACGAATCAAGGCACGTAACGTGGTTAGTAAGCACACCACTTAGCCAACTTTGCGCATTGGCATGCCCCGAGCGACTTCTTTTTTCAATTGCTGCAATTGAATCAGATACTAAATCAACTGACAGATCAAGAAGCTCAAGACAATCAGTTAAAGCCCCTTGTTGACGAATGTCATTGATCTGATTCTTTATTTTGCGAACCACTGGAATTGCACTGTTCATTTGATGAACATATTTAACTAAGAATTTCTTCAGAATACTTAGTCCATCTGAATTTGATGTGACAATTTCATTGGACATTAAATCAGAGACATAACTGAGGCAGAGTTGGGAATCTTGTGCAGCCTTACATAGATTAGAATGTTTAATCTCAACTTGATGTGGAGCAACAAGAAACACAACTAAGAAGAGAGCAACAAAGAAAGTTATGACAAAAGTAAGGATCTTCAAGCTGATTATGGGATTTTGTTTGTGTGTTTTTGTTAACAAAGGTTGGTGAGGAGTAGCCATTTTAGAAGTTTGCAACTATATGTGTTGGATGTTTTGATACACTTTCACTTACTATAATACTTTGTTTATATAATAGATTTAATTTCTATAGAGTGAGATATTTTAGGTGGTTAACATATCTAAATAATGGATGGCTGAAAACATTCGCAAAAGTTCTCAAAATTTTGAGTCGAAAGTGTCTAATAGGATATTTTATCATGTGTTCAGATTCAAAATTGTAACATATCATAGTTTGATTGTCTAAATGAAATTTCTGATAAATTGAAGGGATTGTCAATGTATTTTACCTACGTTAAAAGAAGGCATAATACATAAATGTGTCCTTCAACTTGGCTTCAGCGGACATCTATGCCCTCAAACTTTATGTGTGCACAAATAGACACTTAAACTTATATAAAACTGAACAAATACACACATTCGTCTTACGTGGCGTCCTACATGTATTATGCCATGTAGGACGTGAATGTCTACTTGTTCAATTATAATTGAAGCGCATAAATATCAGCTGAAGCCAAATTAAATAACATATTTATGTATTATGCTCTTTTAAGGGGTAATTGTTTGGTAGTGATGTTGTTGTCTATGTGTGTGGATGCATATGTGAGGGAATAATAGAATACAAGTTGGTCCTTGTGCAAATTTTTCTTCTTACTTCAAATCAATTGATATTCGTAATTTACTGGCTCGATAAATTTTGAGTCGCATAAGTAAGGCTTGTTAAGAGGAAAGCATTCTTTATCAGACATTATTTTCATTTCTAAAATTTGTACTCAAAATCTTTGATCAAAGTAAAGTGTTTCAATTTATCTCATCATAATCATTGATAAATTACCGCTCTCTATAAATGGTGGAAGAAAATTGGGTATTGGACTAGGGCAGAGCATAAAATACCGAAACTGAATTACTGAATCGAACTGAATTGAAATTTTGGTAATTTGTTATTCAGTAATTCGGTATTTGGTATGGTATTCGAATTTGGGTTTGGTATGAGACATTAGTACCATTTGATATTCGGTATTTCTCGAATACCAAATTATTTACTAAATGAAGGTCATATATCAACATATCAATTACTCATTAGTACGAGTCCAAACAGAAAGTTAAAGAATAATCATGAACAATCTAAATACATGTCTTTTAGTTGTATCAATTTGCTTTCTTGATGTCTTTTTACTTGCTGATCTTCTATCATATCGTGCTTCCATATAAAAAAATAGAAATGATTGGATAACTTCAATACGGTATTATCGATCGAATACTGTTCCAAATCAAAGTTTAATTTACCATTTACCGAATTACCAAATTAAAATATAAACATTTGATATTTGATATCTACTTTTAACTACCAATTATCGAATAAAAAAATTGGAAAATCCAAACCGAATACCAAACGCCCACCCGGGGACCAAGTACTTAATACTCACAAATATCTCCAATGTGATGAAATTGACAAAAGAGGGAGAATTGATATGACTCAACTACTTTGTCCAAAGAAGAAAGGACCATCTTGAAATTGTTATAGTGAGACTTTTTTAAGGTAAGAATTAAGATTATCATGACGGTTGATTCCTTCCTTTTTAATTGGGAAAATAACCGTTTTAATTCATGAATTATTGCATTCTAATTTTAAACCTTGTGTTATTTAATTATGTCCATTTAATTTTTAATTATTTGAAATGTGCAGTTTTGATCCTTAAAGTTAACAATAGTTAACTATTTAACAAAATGATTATTTGAAAATATATAAAATAAAATAAAGGTTTGGTGATTCTAAATGATTGAAGAATTATATATATATATATATATATAAGGGCTTTGTTGTATCTTGAAGGAAATTGTTTGTATTTTCTCCAGTATGTATATGAACAATATCTCTTTAAGAAAAGTGGTTCTTCACGCCTCAAAGCATCTTCTTCTTTAATTTACACTTCCTATTTTTCTAATTACATAATATTTAGGGATGATCAATGAAAATGGATGTTGAAATATTCAAGTAAGATGAAATCTGCTTCAAATTTCATTACAAAACTATTAAGCATCAAACAAAATTTCAAACTAGCAAAAATAAGGGGTTAAAAAGAATTCGAAATAGAGACAGATTGTCTACTTGTCATCTAACTTATCAAAGAGGACATAAGACGATAGATATTTATTAAAATTGAACAAATTTACTATCATACGCATTTGAAGGGAGGCAAATCAATATGAGATTTTTTATGACAGAAGATTATAAACATGAAAAAGAAATTGCAAATTTTAGAAGAAGCGCTCAAGAAAATGGAATTATTTTTCTCCCAAGTTACTATTTTATTAATAAGCGCTCAAGAAAAGAAAGATAGCAAAAAATTATTTAGTTTTTTTCAATGTACCAAAGAAAATGTGATTGGTTGCAAAAAATCATCACATAGAGAAGATATCTTTTTTTAGAAAATGAAAGAGTAGATATGGCACTAAAAAATTCAGTGGAGCACCATAACTCATAGGTCAATATTTTTTCAAAATCAGACCAATCAATTTATAATATTTATAGTGGGGTGAGGGTCCTAACTCTATACAATAATATTGATCATATGTCCATTTCATTTAGTAACAACATGCCACGACTCAACCCATCGGACAGTGCGGACACCCACTCTAACACCTAAGTAGGAAAACCCTCATATCCCAATAGTCAAACATGCAGAAAATTTAAAGAAACAGATATACTTACAATAATTAAGATTTTACAAATAATATCCTTAGACACACTTTTAGTTAAAACTTGTAAAGTAATTTAACAACTCTCAAGAATCTAGTCTAAACAGGTACAAGAACTACTAAGAGTACAACTGGACAAGATAAATAAAAGACTCAGCTCCCACCATGCAGAAGGAGAATAGAAGCTACTGGAGAATTTCTTCGTCTTCACCTAATGAAACATCACCAACCTGTATCCCGACTATGTCAAAAGACATAGCAAGAGTAGTATCAGTACAAACACACGTACTGGTAGACATCATCGGTCAACCCGACGCCTACCGCATAATATAAGAAATCAACTAGCAAGATCATGAATTAAATCACTCACTTCTTCACCTTTACCCTCTCTTAAAATACTTCAAATTGCACTAGCACTCTAACTATTAACCACCTTCCAGTCAACCTACTTACTAGGTACTTGCTCATAGCCTAACCATTCTAACACGTAGAAAAATATTCCCAAATACGACTACAAACATTTCGTATAACCGCTCACGTCATACCATTACTTCCTCGTCACACTAACCAACCATGGTCACATAACACATTAAACCCAGCTTTCTTCCCACTAAACCCAAACTCTTTGCCCAAGGTGAAATCCACCTAAGTATATTCATCACACACGCTGCCTCTACTTCCCGCCCTTACGAACAACCATTACTATCCATTACTCGCCCCTTGCACACTTTGCCCTTCCACTATACCCGACAAGTCCAACACAAGGAACAATCAAATATAAAATGTCACAACATATACCCATTTAGTGCAACATGTATAAGTCAATACAACCATATAATTACAAGCGCATATCGAGCATATACAACACAACAACAGTTACAAACAACCTCACGTTTCTCAAGTCACATAATTACACCACATCATTGGTCCTCTCATGGAACCCAAACCTAAACAGTTAACATATCAGATCGTGGTACCCGATCCAATGATTATGCCGGAACGTGGAAATCAATCCCATAATTATGCCGGAACGTGGCAACCGATCCAAGTTAGTTATGCTAGAACGTGGCAGCCGATCCATTCAACACATCACAATCCCAATCACAAGTATATTTTCAAGATCATACATTCAAGTCATGATTTCATGGTAACCATCATTCATTTATCTCCTTACAACAAGTGTGATCAATAATGCAACATTCATATACACACAAGTATCATAATGAAGCTACATCACACAAACATAGAATCACAACCATCACCTACAATGGATTATTCATCAGTAAACATCATGCAACCCTAATTCGACCATACTCAACCCTAATTCATCTTTTAAGGCTTCTTTCTAGGATTTAAATCAACAGTCATTCGATGCACGAAGGCCTACACATAAATCATACCATCGATTCACATATATTACGCAGTAAGCACAGATTTAAACTACTCAAATCATAAAACCTAGCCTACCTGAGCGCCAAGCAGTTGCACATAGTTTTTAACCTCGATTCCGATTTTCCAGGCTTCGCGACGGTGAATTTGGCCAAGAATCTGCTATCCTTCTCCTTCCTTCCCAAGCTTAGAGCAACTTTTCTGAGGCTTCTAGGGTATTTTACGACTTATTTAGATATTTTAGAAAAATGGAGAAAATAGAATTTCTCATCATTTACGTTCTGCCTCGCCTATCCCGGTTTGGCGCAACCTTACCCCGCCCTGGCCCCACCGCCCTAGCAGCATCTGTCCCGCTATGGTGGGACAATGGCCCAGATTTTCCCGAATTTTTGTTTCTCCTAAATAACGACGGTTTCGGGTCGTTACACAACACTATTTATGAAAGTTAAATGATTTTCAATTACAAATTTTAAAATATATTTTCCTATTCTTCAATGTACAAAATTCTACATATTAACTTTTTTACTATTTCTAAAATAATTAAAGAAATTGATTGAAATTTAGGTAATTTAATTGACATTCCTAAAACTCTCTTATGACGAACATGATATTTTATTGACAATAAATGAATGTAAGTACAAACATACAACAATAATGTGGTCAATGTAATTCCACAAGTGAATTTGAAAAAAGGTAAGATGTATACATATTTTATTCATATCTTTGTGAAATAAAAAGATTATTTTCGTTAAACTCTCGATTAAAAAAGGAGATGTAGATTCCAATTCGAACAATTTGTCAAAAATTCAAAACCAACCATTTCTAAGGGCGTTGAGAGTAAATTTCACGTTTGTTTTATCGTTCTACTTCTATTGGGTTAATTTTACCTTTAGAAGTGAATTATTTACAATATATGACCTCTTTTAGATTCTTTACATTTTTTCATGTTAATCAAATGGAGGAACATTGGCTTTTGAAAGTAATAATTAAATGTATTATTGCCTCTATTTCAAAAAGAATATCCTACGTTTCTTTTTAGACTATTTTTAAAAGAATGATCCTTTCTTTTTATTTACAACACTTTAATTTCAGCTTTCCGCGTGACATGTTTCAAGCCACAGGTTTAAATGACATTTTGATACATTTGACATAACTTTGATTAGAAACCACAAAATTGAAAACAATTCTTTATTTTCTTAAACTACGTGTCAAGTCAAACTATTTTTCTTTCGATAATAAATTTAACCCACTAGAATAACAGATACATAATCTTAAATAAGTGACCTCAAAAGGTCATTAGTGCAAAGACATCCTTTTAGCACTTGACCAAATACTCAATAGATACGAGAAAGAAAGATATTGGCCCAATCACAATGTTCATTCACATGGCTTCTCCCAAGAGGCCCAAAAGGCCCATAGGATTATTCAAAGACCAATTTCGCATATTGTCACTCAAAAACAACTTAATTATGTTCCATAGCTATAGTTTGCTAATTACTATTTTTAGCTACATGACAGAGGAAGGAGAGAGATGAGCGAGCTTGGGAGAGGGAGGAGAGAGGCGAGCGAGAGAGGGCGGAGAATGGAGAGAGGTGAATTGTATTTGTATATCGGTTAGATAATTGTATATATGTAACTACTCTGTATATGTATCAATGATTGTATTTGTATCTCTGCATACAATTTGTATTCGTATACAATTGAATCGAGTTCAAACATTTGTATTTGTAAATTCAGTCTCTCTCTTGCTTTATACAAACACAAATTATACATTTGTATTTGTATAATTTGTGAACGTATAGAGCGAGAGAGAGAAATACATAAAAGAACTAGGCAGGGAGAGATTTGTATTTGTATAATTATAAGTATATAGGGCAGAGATATATATTTGTATTTGTATATCCAGTCTCTCTCTTGCTTTATACAAACACGAACACAAATTATACATGTATTTGTATAATTTGTGTTTGTATAAAGTGAGAAAGAGACTGGTAGAAGAGAATCGAGAGAGAGATTTGGCAGGGAGTGGAGAGAGGGAGAGATGACCGAAAGAAAGGAGAGTTGCGAGCAAGATTCCAGAGAGAGGAAGATAGGAGAGAGGCGAGAGAGGAATGTAATTATAGCTAGAAGTATGTTTTGAATTATAATTAATGCAAACTGTAGCTATGTTAGCTAATTAACTAGTATATATTTGCTACCGCATAATGTTCCCAATTACAATCTACGACTTTTTTCATATAAAAGTTTCGAAATCGAAATAAATCAAAAGAAAAAGAAGAATAGACATGAAACAGCCAAAAGGTAACACAATGACTTTCATCTTGCAGATTTTTATTCATTACCCCTTGTCAAAATCATCATAACCACCACCACAACCATACTCATCTAGGAAAAACTAATATTACTCATATCCTTTTTTAGAAAACTATAATTACATTCAAGCATCAGCAGTTTCACCTTCATCACCAACATAAGCTCATTAAATAAATAAATATATATATGTATATTAACTTGTGAACCCTTAACAAAACGGATTGTCCGTTCAGTATTAACGAATAGGCCATGGAAATGCTTGTCACACTAGCTGACTAGAGTTGTGCGTTCTTTATTTTTAGGCATGCTTTAAACTCCTTGTACTGGCTCTGCCTAGTACTTATTCTGAGCTTTTTAGAAATGTACGTCTTCTACATAAACAAAGACAGAGTAATTTTATAATTCCCTACTCAACTAATCCATCCACATACGCCACGCCAGTAGAACTCAACCATGATCCACCCTGAATCAGCTCAGCCACAGTGAACGGCATAGCTTCAGCGGGATCAGTAATGACATGATAACCAGGCCACTTGACACGCTTACTTGTACCAGCACCAGGTCCATTGTTCATATACTCACCATAATACAATGTCTTCAACGCAAATTCTCCGCGCCATTCAAACCAACCCGCTGGATCAATGAGACCACCTAAGTATGATTGCATCACTACAGTTCTTGAATATTTTTTCCATGGCCTACCAAGATACGTTTTGAATTCGTTCACGACTGGTTCAAGGTCCGGACTTGCTATTATGTCACAAAATTGAATTGATGTCCCCGTTGCCTGATTTGGGTCCGTCCTGCCTTGTGCAGTCACCATGTTTTTCTGTCTTTTATTCGGTTTTCTAGCTACGAGCTGGCATTTCTGGAATACAACTGCTGCATTACCAAATATGAAATCAACAGTACCTGCAGAGACGGATTTAAGATTTAAACTTTTTAATACTGAATTCAATAGAAAACATAGCACATTTGGGGTAATCTACTTCACAAGTACCTGTCACGTAGGAGTCTCGATAGAATTGCCTTAGAGAATATGCATAAAGGGTGTCTTGATAAGCATCAATACGACAACGGTTTATGACAGACATATCAGCTCCAACTCGAAGTGCAACAGCTTGGTGTTTATCTGGTCCTGCTGTGTTCTGTATACATATGTCCTGTAGTATAAATCCTTGGCCAACTGCAGCTGCAATATGATGAAAATGCACTAGTATATGTAATACTTGTTCATTAAAACTAGCTCATGATGGTGGAGCCAGGATTTTCAATAAGGGGGTTTGAAATATCAAAAGTACACATACGAAGAGGCTAAGGGGTTCAACATCTACTATATATACATAAAATATATTTTAACCATGTATAAACAGTGTAATTTTCCACCAAATGAACTCCCTTGATACTTGCTAGCTCCGCCCCATGTGAAGATGTTCAAGATCAACTAAGGAGGCAAATAAACTACATCCCAATATAAGATGGAGGACCAATATCGGTAAATCATGAAGGGGTCTAAGTTTTAGTCTGATTGATAATATATGTACACTAGGTCAGTGCAAGCTGACACGAACACCACAGTTACACGAATAAACTGATAAGTTGAAAACTTACCAAGAGTGGCAGAGCGGAAGGTTGTTGATCCATCGACAACATTAAGACTACCAGTAATGATGGTAGCATTCATTCCATCACCAACAATCATCAAGTTCATTTTCTTCTTAGTCACCTCAACATTTTCTTTATAAATTCCCATCTTTACATAAATTACATAACGCTTCTTACTCTTATCTGGTGCAGCAGCAACTGCTTCAGCAAGTGTTTGATAATCCCCTGTTCCATCTTGTGCCACCACTGCATTTGCTTTAGTGTCCTTACCCGAACTCTCCATCAGCTTCCTATCCCTCGAACTCACCCAAGATGGCGTTTTTCCTAAAACCGTCCAGAAAACATCCTCATTCTGAGTTGTTACAGACGCGAGCATCGCCAATGCTACCTTAGCTCTCGTGATCAACTCATCAAGATTTGTACCATTTATCATAGTTTTAGTAAACGAATCAAGCTCATCCAAGCACGTAACGTGGTTAGTAAGCACACCACTTAGCCAACTTTGCGCATTGGCATGCCCCGAGCCACTTCTTTTATCAATTGCTGCAATTGAATCAGATACTAAATCAACTGACAGATCAAGAAGCTCAAGACAATCAGTTAAAGCCCCTTGTTGACGAATGTCATTGATCTGATTCTTTATTTTGCGGACCACTGGAATTGCACTGTTCATTTGATGAACATATTTAACTAAGAATTTCTTCAGAATACTTAGTCCATCTGAATTTGATGTGACAATTTCATTGGACATTAAATCAGAGACATAATTGAGGCAGAGTTGGGAATCTTGTGCAGCCTTACATAGATTAGAATGTTTAATCTCAACTTGATGTGGAGCAACAAGAAACACAACTAAGAAGAGAGCAACAAACAAAGTTATGACAAAAGTGAGGATCTTCAAGCTGATTATGGGATTTTGTTTGTGTGTTTTTGTTAACAAAGGTTGGTGAGGAGTAGCCATTTTTTAGAAGGCTGTAACTCTGTTATGTGTTGGATGTTTTGAAACACTTTCACTTACTATACTACTTTGTTTATATAATATGTGTCATTCATATATGCTGACGTATTTTAGGTGGTTAAACTTTAACGTGTGTAATAATGGATGCTTGAAAATACTCTTAAAAGTTCTCAAAATTTGAGTTGAAAGTCTATAATAGAACCACTTTATCATTTAACCACATTCAAATTTGTAACATATCATAATTCGAGTGTCTAAATAAAATTTACTCATAAATTTAAGGGATGTCAATGTATTTGGCCTATGTTAAAACTTAAAAGAGGGGTAATTGTTTGGTAATGATCATGTGTGAGGGAATAATAGAGTACATATTAGTCCTTATACAAATTTTTCTGTTTACTTAAATCAATTGATATTCGTAATTTAGTGGTTCGATAAATTTTGAGTCGCACAAACAAGGTGTATTAAGAGGAAAGCATTCTATGTTAGAAACTTTTTCAGTACTAAAATTTGACTTCGAAATCTTTGATTAAAGTTAAAGTGGTTTAATTCATGTTATCATATTCCTCGGTGATTTACCGCTCCCCGTAAATGGTGGAAGAAATTTGGGTGCTTTGTGTGACTAATGACCACTCACCAAGTACTCAATACTCACAAATATCTCCATTATTATTCTATCTTTAATTTTCATTTATGGAGTGGAAGCAATAATAATATACTCCCTCCGTCCTATTTTATGTGGCATTTTTCGGATTTCGAAATTCAAACAAGTCTATCTTTGACCGTAAATTTTTCATAGACCTTTTAAACATTTTGAATTATCAATTATTGTGAGTTATAGTACTTTTTATGTAGTTTATAAATATATAAATTTCATTTCAAAAAAATTAAAAATTCCATGTGCAAATTCCCGATCAAACTTAAATTGTTTGACTCTCGAAAACAAAAAGTATCATATAAATTAAGACAGTAATATACTGGTCTAGACTCTAGCCAGTAATGTGATAAATTTGACAAAAGAGGGACAATTGATGTGACTTAACTACTTTGTCCAAAGTAAGTAGGAGTTAGGACCATCTGGAAATTGTGTTAGTAGAACTTTCTTGAGGTGAGATTATTAGAACAGTTAGATTTTTTCGTTCTTAATTGAAGGTCGCAAATTTAAGTTCAGAAATAAAAAATAATAATAATATCAAAACAAAAAATATTTCTTTCTTTATTAGATTTGAACTCGGACTAATCAAGACTAATAAGTATCGAATACCAAAAATCTATGAATTATCTCTTTTTTAAAAACTTTAGTTTGACAATGCAAGAAAGTGGCTATTGAGATATTCAAGTAAGATGAAGTCTGCTTCAAGTCTCATCATGGAACTATGAAGTATCAAAATAGTAAAAATAAGATGTTGAAAATAATTTAATGTAGAGACATTGTCTATTGGTTATCTAGCTTATCAAAGAGGACATACAGTGTCATCTCCTTAGAATTACTCTATAATTTAAGACGATAAATATTTACTGAAACATATTCTGTAGTTGGATCAGCCTTTTTGCTTAGTATGTCGAGGGTGGATTAATTAATAACTGCTTTAGCTTTATCGACAGAACTCATTCATAGACACTTTCCATTAGTTAGACTTCACACACTATATAAACAAATAGTTGAAGCGTGCGATAGAAAGAGAAAAAACGAATTGATTGATTATTGAGTGCGAGCCCGTAAATAGATAACTATGGATAGTTCAGGTGCGAATCATTATGAAATTCTAGTGTTAATTTGAGAAGACGCGTGAAATTTATTTTCCTCCTAAACTTAAGTCGGGTAGCTTATCAAAGAGGACATATAGTGTCATTTTCTTAAAATTATTATTTAAGATGATAAATATTTACTGAAACATACACATCTAAGGGAGTCAAATCATTTAGATATGTTAATTTGAGAAGACGTGTGAAATTTATTTTCCTCCTAAACTTAAGTCAGGTAGCTTATCGAAGAAAAATATTTAAAAATTTATTTAATTTTCAATGTACCAAAAATATTGTGATTGGTTGCAGAAAAAGATAATGAGTAATTATCACCTAGACAAGGTGATAATTTTTTCAAAGAAGAAATGGCACTAAAGCTTTTAGTGGAGGCCCATAACTCATAAGGTCAATTTGATTACATAAAAATAGCCAATTTTTTCTCCACCTCCGTTATCGTCGTGTCAGTTTCTTCTTTCCGTTGTTTCGAGCGAATTATAGATCACAAGATTTAAAACATCAAGAGAATTTCATATCTAAATTTTGAGTTTTGAGTTGATTGAAATGTATATCATGTATAGTTAAACTACATTCAACTTTTCGAGTGTATAGCTCATGTATATATAGATTATATTGTATAGTCAATGTATATTTTCTATTACTTTAGACAAGTTATATTGTATTAGTCCCTGCATATTTTCTATAATTTTTAAATTATTTTTTTATATAAATTAAACATGATTATATTTATTATAAATTAATGAGAAAAGACATAAAATCACCATTGAAGTTGTCACGAATTTTTAAAAAGACATCTTAACTTTGAGGGCGTCTTATAACCCCACAACAGTATTGAATATTTTTGTAAAAGGACCATTTTGACCCGTTTTCTCCTTATGCTTGTGAACACGCACATAATGCGCATGAAAGTTTGCTTTTATTGTCAAAAACCAATTAAAAAGTGTCACATTTAAGTTATTTTCTTTTTTAATTATTTACTCCATTCACATTCATCATCTTCCCCAACAAAAGAGTTGTAGGTACACTCTGATGAACTGATGAAATCAACTCAATAAGGTAGGAATTCGTTTTAATTTCCAATCAAAAAAGTCAATTTAAAGTTGTTCAAGGTTTCATTTCTTCTTAATTTCATTTAGTTTTGAGAACCCAAAAATCAAACCAAACTTTCAGTTATTTTTTTGGGAGGATCAACATCGACCTGAGACTTGCCAGCTTCTGAACTTTGATTAGCGGCGTCATCGTCGAGGTCGCAAGATGTTTGAGAGACTTGTAAGCTCGGATTTGATCAAGTCATGATTTGAAAACAAGCTCAATCGCCAGCCACTAAAAAGACATGGCTCTGAATACCACTGCTGTCGATTTCAACGAATTATTCTTCGCCATTGAGACCACAAGCAGTTTTTCTGATTTACATGCCGATGAGGGTTTTAGTTTGCAGCTGAAACGATTTGTTATTGTTACTATTCAAACATGTTAATCTTCAATTCAATGTTTACTCAGTCAGTCCTCCAAGAAATTTAACCAACAAACGTTGAAATTGTAGGAGATGATCTTCAACAATGCCTATGATTGAAGAAAATGATGAGAGAAACTAAGAAATGAAAAATGGGGAACAAGAGTTCTCTTTTTTTAAACGATTTGGGTCGGGGTCGGGGTTGGGTTTGAAGAAATTAATAAAAAAAGTGAGCACCACGCGCATGTTCACAATAGAGAAAATGGGTCAAAATGGTTCTTTTACAAAGATATTCAATATTTGTGTGGGGTAATATGACGCCCTCAAAGTTAAGGTGTCGTAATGAATATTCGGAACAACTTTAGTGATGGTTTTATGTCTTTTCATTAAACTAATTACTTTATCGTATATATTTGAACTTAAAAGATACTAAGTGTCATATTCTTAGAGTTTTTGCTAAAGTTCCGTGCAATTAGTGGCGGGTCATGACATAAGGCTATACAATAATATCCTAATAACAATTCTACTAGCATCTGTCCATTTCATATAACATAATTATTTATGAAGATAAATGATCTTCGATTACAATTTCATTATTATCTTTTCCTACTATTCAATGTGCAGGTTCTACATATAATTGTCTTTAAAAGTGAATTATTTACAACGTATGACCTCTTTCAGATTACTCTATGAAATATTTCCTGTAAATCAATTGGACTATTTCGTTGTTGTGCGTATTCGGCGGTACACTAAATCAATTGGACTATTTCGTTGTTGTGCGTATTCGGCGGTACACTGCTTTTCTTATTAGTTATTATATTTTCGTCATTGTTTTCTCTTTCTTCATATCTGAAAATCTCTACGAAATAGTAGTAAAGTCTGCATAGACCCTATCCTACCCAGATCCGGAGGTCCCACTTGTAAAATTCCACTATGTTGTGGAAAACAAATGGGGTAAAATTTCACTATGTTGTAGAAAACAAATGGACTAAATTTTGCATTTGAAGTGCAAAAACATCTTTAAAAGCAATTGGCCCAATCACAATGTTCATTCATATGGCTTCTCCAATGAGGCCCAAACCATATCAAGTACCAAAACAAAGCCCAAAAGGCCCATAAGATTATTCAACGACCAAAACTAAAATCTACCACTTTTTTCACATAAAAAGTTTTGAAATCGAAATAAATCAAAAGAAAATAGCCAAAGTTAGCACAGTGACTTTCATCTTAAAGACTCTTATTCATCATCCCCTTGCCAATTTATCATTCACCACCACAACCATACTCACTTATCTAGGAAAAACTAATATTTCTCATAATCCTTACTTAGAAAACTATAATTACATTCAAGCATCAGCAATTTCAGCTTCATCAGCTGCAGCCAACATAAGCTCTGGGAGGATGCTTGTTTCTGCAGTTCCATCAAGGGCGTTGGGTAATCCCAACGCTCGTAGGGCGAGGTGAGCTGCCTTCTGTCCTGATATCATCATAGCTCCAAAAGTTGGACCCTGAACAATATAAAACAT